>JBBPDA010049870.1:0-13871 GCA_037974385.1 Arnoldichthys spilopterus
TATTGTATTGTATTGTATTGTATTGTATTATATTATATTATATTATATTATATTATATTATATTATATTATATTATATTATATTATATTATCATATGTTTTTAATTACATAATTCAATTACATTTGAAAAATGTATTTACTGTTACTAATTATGTCAGTATAGCTATTATTATTACACAAGTGTATATTGATAGTTGTAAAAGCATGTATTCTCTTGTATAATTACATATGTGTAACAGAATGACAGTAATTACATTTATATAAACAGCTGTTTTTACTAGCGAGACATTTAGGGTACAGGACATATAAGTACAATGCAAGTTAACATTGCTATGTCTCTTTTCCTGGCATGGTCACCTTTCCAAAGTTCTGTTTTAGAGCTGTGGTCCACAGGCTCAATGGTATAATTAATTCCATTAAATACCAGGAGATTTCAGCCCAAAATATGTCTGCCCTTGACAGTAAGATAATGACACCAAACACACATCCAAATCCACACAGAAATGGCTGCAGGAACACAAAATCAAAGATATTCAACCATCTCAGTGTCCTGATTTGAACTCACCAGGGGTGCATATAGAAGATGGTAGTGCCAAAGAATATCAAGGAACTGGAAATTTTCTGCATGAATGAAATGTTCAAGATCCGAGGGGAATTTTGTTAGGCATTGCAGAAAGTGAGGGTAAGGTGGGTGTTGGCCAGAAGTAAATGAGGAAGGTGTACGCAAGGCTCTTGCTAATTATCCCACCAAACAGTCCAGCTGATTGATCTTAATGTATTCACTAATGGACTAGCCTATATGCACACTAGCTTCACACTTTAAGACACTTCAATCACACAAACCTGTGACTGATTAAGGAGGTGAGAAAGAACAGAAAATGTGTGTAAATGCACCTGTGCAGATGTGTTTTGTGTGTGTAGGGCTGCATCTGCATACATGTGTATGTGTATGTGAGTACCATTGTACTGTATACATCTTCTCTGAAGCAGCATTTTCCACTGACAGGTTTGAGCCTTGCTGTGTAAGCTGGCAGGATGTGCATAAGAGCGAAGGCTGGAACAGATGGAGGAATTTAATTGATATCAGGCTTGACGTCGGTGTGTATGTTTATGCATATATCAAAATATGTTCAGCAAAAAATAAACAGAGAGGCTTTACGCACCTGTCTCACACACACATACCCTGTCCAGTAATCTGAGATGCTCTTGACACAGTATATACTCATGAGACTGCATTCAAGGCGGCTGGCAAACTGGGTGAGTTCTCCAACTCAAGTGGAAACAAGGTGCTCCACCTCAGAACATTCATATGCATTGATTCGTAGCTTGAGGCTTAAAATGTCAGCCTGAGAGAAAGGAAAAAAAAACACAAACAAAGACTGATTAAAACAGGATTGCCAACCTTAATAATGTATATGAGTAAATCCTTTCATTTCCAACCATATGGGGTGATTTTGCTTGTCAGTTTTGCAACTATCATGCATAGTCATTACTGCACCTCACAGCAGCACCTGGTTAAGTACAGCTTCAAATAATGAGCCTTTTTATCACGGAAAAGCCCTCAGTCTGGTGGACAGAACAAAGAACTATATGCAGAGAATGTGCTGTGAAAAGGAAAGAAACACAACACCTTGGAACATTAGGCAAACATATTGTATGAACAGTAAATATGCCAGCTAGTTTATTCATATGTTCATTTTCCGAGCCGCTTATCTAGTTGTCAGGGTTGTGGGTAGTGCTAGATCACTCATAGGGCGAAAAACAGAGGAACACCCCAAACTGATCACAGGGCAGACACACAAACACACTCACACCTACAGGCAACAGGCAATTTAGCATCTCCAATTCTCCAATTCATTCATGTTTGCACTTTGGGAGGAAATCGGTGCATCCTGTTGAAAGCCACACAGATATGGGAAGAACATGCTCCACAAAGAAAGGACCCAGGGTGCCCCACCCATACTTACTATGTAGACTTCAAGCTGTTTTGGCTTTTTCATTAAAACAATATATTTGCAGTAAGCAGCGCTTTAGTTCTGTTCTACACGCAGAAGGTTTTCTGTAACGAAAGGTTCATAATTTGACTTGTCCAACCTGACAGGTTTTAGTAGAGGTTTGCTCTCAAATCATGCAGTTTCTGCATGACTAAATAACTAGACTAAACTAAAAGACTTGCAGTCACACTTGCATCCCAGAGACACAAAACACTGCTTAGACACTCACCACAGAGAAAATATTAGTCATTTTTAACAAGTAACATTACATTGCCACTACTAATAACTATGCATAATATTAAAACTATTACATTTTAAAAATAGAAATAACATTTTCCTATGTAAAAGCTGTGCATGGTCTTCAGTGGAGAATTTTATAGAGTGGAAACTTGTATTTGCACCGCAGATCCTAGAGAGACAAGACTCAAGTCAAACTTAAAAACCATACCCTCAACTAATGCCCTTGAGACTCAAGGCTTGACATCCCAGGGACTTTTGAACTGACTAGTACTTATACCACAGAGACCCAAGGCTCGACTTGGACTCACCTCTCAGAGGTTTGAGACTCAACTCTCAACAGCCCTTAGACTTAAAGTAAAAATACCTCTTAAAATGTTGCCCTTATTAAAACTAAAATTTTACTTATTAGTATTTTAAATAAAACCAGTTTAGTTGCTTGTTACAACATGAAGTAAGTATTGAAAGTCCACACCGTATTGATAATGGCATTTTAAATATTTGAGTAATGTGAAACAGTTGCTCTAGTTTGATTTGAAATTTCAATGCTCTGGTTTAGCAACTAAGCTGGCCATAAATATGCTAATTATATCAGAAATGTTGTCATATGTGACACAAACTGAAAAGTCAAATACATGGGACTCCAGCATAAGATTTGTTCCTGTCCTTCTTGTACTGTACTGTATTCTGAATGGTTTCTCAGTGGATGGTTGTTTTTACGTTTACATTTGAGGATAAATTGCCTGCACTGTATAATGTATTGGCTGTTGCCTTGTGAGTAATGTGTTGTTAATAATGCATAAAGTCTCAGTTTTACTGCAGGTTGACGCTACACTCAGACTAACAACAAACAGTGTGCTAAATGTAATCGTAAAAATAATTACTCACTAGGCCTATGCAGAAGATGAGCAGTGCTAATGAAGTGCACTGACAAAAAATCTTCCCCTTTTCTTCTGGTTGCTCCTCTTGATATTGTCCTTGGTTATTTTTGGCTTATTGCTTTTGCTGTGGGATAGTTTGTCAGTGTTGCAGATGTTATTGTTTGTGTCATGTTGTTGTTGCAAAAAGCAACATCTTCAAATATTACTAATATTATGAAGTTCTTAATCACTGAGCTGTAAATCCTAGTGCACCATTTTTTGGTGTAACACACATTCTGCAACCAACTTGTGGACTGTGGCCAACAGTGAGTGTGCACTGGCGCCAGTGGCTGCATTCCCCTAACTGCTACAAATTCAATTTAATTCAAAAGACCAATACAGGTCTTTTCCCCTCCCTTTTCAAACACTATATTTATATATTTATATAGAGGAAAAAATCTGATTTATGTAATACTGAAATTTATCTCAGAATGCCAAAGCTTCTGTACTGTCTGTCTGCAACTGCACAAAATTATTGAAATATTTTTTTTGCATATTGTCACTGTCCAAGAAAGAAAAATCTCCAAAACTGTAACTTTATAGAAGAAGGCAAAACATTTCTTACTTCTAATGTAAGTTAATAAAAAAACATTTTAGAGAAAGTAATTCTGGAGCACTTCAATGGATCTTTTCAAAGTATTACACAATGTAAAGACCAGCTGGTGTGTTAATGTACAAAAAAACAACCACATGGACAGTGACAACATGAAAAAAATATTGTTGATCTTATCATTATAATTGTTACGCAGTTTTCATTGCACTGAATGTTCTGTTTCACATAAATACTAAAGTTCTTCACTATTATAGAAGACAGTGGTCATCTTTTGGTATAGTAATGGTTTGTTGTGAGATGGGATTTGATGTTGTTTTAAAAAAATATCTTGTTTTATCTATATAATAGCCAAGACTGTATTTTTGTCCCTTTTCAAAAAACAATACATAATTCAGTTGTTGACATTGAACAAAGTTATTTAAATATGGTTTGATGTGAGATTCTAGAGAAACTTTAACAAGTCAAATTTTCTTACTGTGGTTGTCATAGGACCCAAAGGTTGCAACGTCTACATCAGTAATATAGTTTTATTTACTATCTAAAATCACCAGACCTTTACACTTTTATTGTAAAACTTAAAGAGTTCAGATGGTTACATCTAGAGATGCTGGTGAGCAAATACAAATACAAAACAGGGGTCAAAACACAAGCTGACAAGGTTAACACCAGCAATTCCATTACTGAGAACTAGAGCAAAGGCTGGCAACGGCAAAAGGCAATAAGCACTAGAACACAAGAAAACAGGGCCTGGGAAAGTAGGGCTTAGCAATAAGTGATACACAGGTTTAAACCCAGAGCCAAACAGACTAGTATAACACAAGTGTCTGGGCAAAACCTTGTATCTCTGAAATGATTATTTTAAAGGAGAAATTAAATCTTAAAATGACTGACTTAAATGTATTTTTTTGTATCAATTTCCCACGCAATTATATTATTCTGTGTATTTTGGATTATTATAATTAAGATAAGATACATCTTCATTAGTCCCACAAGTGGGAAATTTGCATTGCTACGGCAATACAAAGGTAAGAGCAGCAGAAAGGACATTTGTGTGCATGAAATATACTATATAATTCATTATATAATATAATTGCTATTAATCCATTAACTGTCAAATGTAAAGGGCAGAAAGTGTTACAGAGCTTTTGAAATACAAATAGGAAAAAAATAAGATTTTGATCAAAGATATAGCCTCTACAGTCTATGAACAAGAGGTGCACACAGGTGCAGGGAATAATGAGTAGAAGGCACCCAGGGTGGAGCCTTTTTACAGCCACTCCCAGCTTGTAATAATGCAAAGAGCAGAAAACATTTACCTGATGTTGATCTTTTACTTTTTTACTATTCAGTTAGGAGACTTTTTATTTACAATGTGGCATGCACAAACTTCACTTTGTATTACTACAGCAACATACCATACACTAAAACTGTTCCTACATTACAGTAAATGATCCTTAGTTAACACTGCAGCCTGTCAGATGTGGTTTGCATTATAAATGTCAATGCCGTGATATCAACTTTTGCAATATTAAATCATGAGTGTCAGCCAAGGCTAGATTTACAACAGACTGGATTTTTCTTATTCTCCCCTCTTTTTCAGTCTAGTGTTTTGATATCAGCCCAAACACCAGTACCTGAGAATCACTTAGTTAATTTCTGAAGTTAAGTTACATTACATGATTAGTTATTAAGACCAACATACTTTATGACATAAATGATCTATGTGTTTTTATTCATTCATTTATTTTGTATGCTAAAAGATGAACCAATATAAACCAGCATACACCTGTAAGCTGAACATTTATTTCCCACAAAGGGCTACCTAGGATTATGCACTGCTTTTATAAGCCTATCCTTTAAAACATTTACTAACAAAGGAGCTTTGGAACAAAACTGCAAGAACTGGATGCTTAGAAAAATAGAATATGTTAAACTGCCTCTTAGTCCAGTGACTGATGAAGCTACAATGCTATTTTCTAGTCCCAGCCTCTCAGTGCAGGAATACAATGCAAGAAAGCAAAACAGCAGTTTTCCAGCAGTGCGTCCATGAAAAGCTCCAGACCACCCATTTCAAAGACAGGCCTGAGCATCATCTTAAATATTTATAGCATTCAGAGAAGGCCCAGATTAGAAACTGCAGTCCAGCAGCATCTGTTTGCCTAGAACTAAGCTGGTGCATTGTCTGAGTCTATTTAATTAAAAAGGATATTTTGTTAATTTGTTAATTAGTTTGTTTTTAATGAACATCAGATAAACAATTATCATTTTCCCATAGGTAATGTATTTATTTGGCCTGAGAAATGTAAAATACTGAATTAACATTTGCGTAATTGTATTTGAATAATAGGCTGAAATTTTACTGTAACAATAGATTTGTATAGAAAAAGCAGAACATTGTATTTTAGCCATATAAGTGGACAGAATAAGCATGAGAATTATACTTGCAACCATTATTTGAACATTAGTTTTGTTGTGTGAATGGAGGGTTTACATTACACTGAATATGAAAATCAGGTTTTTCTCACAAACTGAACACAGTCTCCAATTTTTAACAGACACCCAGTGAGAGAAGCAGTTTCTGCATGTTCCTCCCAGTGAGTGTATACACTAGTCAATCACAATATTAAAATCACTAACAGACAAAATGAATAACATTCATAATATTGTTAGTTTGTTACAATATTGAGAGTAAGGATCAGCATACAGTGGTAGTTACCTACAAAAAGTCATACCAGGCCCAGGCGCCCAGGGCTCATGGATATGTCTGAAGAAAGACTAGCCCATCCGGTGCCATTGCAGAAGACCTACTGTGGTGTCAGAACATACAGTGCACCACAGTCAGAGGTGTTTTGGCTGCGTAAGGAGGGACCTACACAATATAAGGCAGGTGGGTTCAATGTAATGGCTGATTGATATATATAATATGAAGTTAGTAGCTCCAGTTTCTTTATGATTGTGGCCTTCACTCTAGTTCATACAGCTTATTGATCCTTGTTACACACTATTAAACATAATATAATAAAGTGCACCACAATAAAATGTGACCTCTGCATTTAACCCATCCACAAGTGGAGCAGCGTGCAGCTATTAACAGTGCCCAGGGAACAGTGTAGCAGGACAGTACCTTGCTCAGTGTAGGAGGACTTAAACCTGCCACCTATCACAAGGGCAGGTTCCTAACCACGAGGCCACCACTGCCCAATAAGTAACTGAGAATTAAAACATAATCTACATTATAGTTTGAAAGAAGTGCTTAATCATTTGAGTGGGTTGGTGTAGCTACCCTTACACTGGGGTCTCTTGCTCATGTACTTACCACCATGGATAACCTTCATGTGCTGCCTGGCTCTTAAATATGGCTACTACTACTTAAAATCTATAAAAGAAGCTGTTGCAAGTAACTACAGACTCTGTCTGTCTGTCTGATCCTACTACTGCCAACTATAGACTTTACTGTTAATCAATGATTCAATCTGTACACTTCTCTCTTTGTTGGTCATTTTCATAGTGATAATCTTTTATTCTTCTTTTCTCTCTTGCAATACAGTGTTGAGCAGGATGGGTTCTGCTTTTGATATCTTTCTTTCTTTCTTTCTTTCTTTCTTTCTTTCTTTCTTTCTTTTGGGACATTTTCCTTGCTCCTGTCTCACTTGGCTTGATTATAAGGGTCATAGTTCAGATTCTGTAAAGCTGCTTTGGGATAACTTTAGTTAAAAAAAGAATTAAGCATCAAGCTGAAGATAGTGGTGCTGTTTTACACCACTAACACACATGTATACAGTGACAGGCAGTCACTGTCTCGGTGGTCTGGAATGACACTGTGTCTTTCTACAGTCTCTGAAGGCCTACAGCAGTCTGCAGGAGCAGACTGACATGCTTTTCACCCTTGTTACACACCACGTCTGCAGATCGAATTTACCTGGTCTGCGCACACATTCCTCTCAGGATCCTTATGGTCTCTAATGATGACTGGAGTGTGCCTGAAATTGCTGTGAAATCTGGCTTGTTATGGTGGAATTGACATCAATTTCTTTGAGCCCTGTCCTTTACCTGAAGTAGCAGGGTCCTGTGGGAAGAGCAGGAGTTGGCACTTTTTCTCCACATGCTAAGCGAATGCACTGGCTTTGAGTTATTAGCTTTATCAGCACACTCTTCCAGAGGATGGGTCCTCATAATATATTTGGAGGACCGCTGGAGGTTAAACTCAACTGAGCTGTAGATTATATATGCATTACACTGGTCTTCAAAGGAGTACTGGGAAGTGGATCAGTGCATGTATGCACGCACATAGAAACGTGTCGCTGTGCAGGCAAAAGTTGGGTATGATATATGACGTGTCATGAGATATTAATAGGCATTAATATGCTTAAGAGATAATTGCCTAATAGCTGTTCCCTATTTAACACATTTCTTTTTCTCTGAGCACACTTAGTATCAAGAGATCAGTATTGAAGAAGGACTCACTAATTCTTGCAGCAGGCCAAGCATTCAATATCCAGATATACTCTTAGGAATCACTTCATGTGTTTGAAAATAAAAGTGTACTGGATAGCGCGTGACATTGTTCTACATTTCTCATCTTCTCATATCCTCAGTGAGAAAACCCTAGTCACATTGTGTGAATTATTTACCACTGACCTCAATGCATACACTATCATGTGGTAGCAAGTTGTCTTGAACTCGCTTCTCACAGGAATTGAATAGGAGCAAATATGTGGCACTTTATGCTATAGAATGTTTTTGCTTTGTGCCAAACTGGATCTCTTGAAGATTTGATGCATGCTTTAAGCTCTTGCTACAAACTTAGTTGAATTTCATTCAGAGACTACAAAGCAAAAGCAAAAAAAAGGTCCTCAGGGAGAACCTTGGGGTACACTACTTACTAGAGCATGCCACCTATCACTTTCTGTCAAAAATACAATTGTTACCAGCCTGTATTGTGGCACTTATCATTTCTCATAACACTGTCTTTCACTTTAGGGTTGTGGAATACTCTTTGGACCTTCAGAACATCAATTTAACTGCCATCAGGACAGTCAGGGTACTGCGACCCCTCAAAGCCATCAACAGAGTCCCAAGTAAGTCTATTTGTAGAATACAGATGTGATTTTTTATGGCTTTCATTTTGATTTGGTTCGCTTGGTAGAGACACTTTTCACAAATAAGTGTCTGTGAAGTTGCTGTGCTGTGAATGGTTTGTGTGTTTTAGTCTTTGTTGACATTGCCTTCCTTTTCTCTCAGACAAACAGGGCAATCCCAAGAAAGCTTGTTGTTTTTCTTTTGAATGCTGTCAGGGTTTTTCTTTCTGAGGGTTTGTACCTTTTCCACTATTAGGTTGACAGATATTGCTCACAAATACAATTTCTTTAGTGTTTTCTTTAATTCCATTTCATCTAATTTTTCTTTCATGTTATGAAAGAAGCTTCTGTTAAATGTTTTGCAATTGTTCAATCAGTAATGGGACATAATTTGGACAAGGCTGTTTTGTTGGATTTCAAGGGTACAGCAATAAAGTCATGGACCTGAAGATTTAGCAATGATATTTCCAGTTTAACTTGCAAAACAGATCAGTGCAATCATAGCAAGAACTCGGCACCAAAGAACCTCCTCTATTAGACATGATTGCCCTTGACTTAATGCTGATTTGCTCAAAGTCTCAAGGATGATTGGATAAGACCACCAAATGCTCTTAATCACAAGAAGGGTAAGTTTTGATGACAAGGAGTTAATATACTTGAGAGACTTGTAGAGACTGGTGTAGACATGGAATCTTTAGTGAGGATAAGGTTTTTTATTAGAAAATATTAATTAAAATTATATTTAAATTTAAAAAATGACTAATTAAAATCAAAATCAATTTTAATAGGAGAGGAAGAGAGGTAAATATTGTTGGAGGTGATGGAATATACATGCAACCAAATTGAGAGGGAGGAATGTAGATGACTGACAACAAAAGAAGAAAAACAAGCCAGCTTTAGTTTGGGGTGTTCTCTTTTGGATATTCTCAGGGGTAGCTTTGGAACAGGATGCTGTTATGCCATTTCTTGTAGAGGATGTCTGTACAGCATTCTTGTAAGGCGTGTATAACTATGTGTGTGTGTTTGTGTGTGTTTATGTGTGAAAATCCCACAGTCTCCCTCTGAGATCAAAGCTTGTGAAGAGAACATTCATACCATCCTCTTTGTACTTCTATCTTTCTAGGAAAGGAAGAGTATTCTTTCAACCCTGCTCTCTTTTTCTCATTCTGTCTCTCTTTTACACTCTGTTTTCTTTTCTCTTTCTTCTCCAACTTTCTCCCTTTCTGTCTATCTCAGTTCCTTTAACTGGGTCTGAAAAAGAAAGAAAATTGCAAACAATCAATGGCCTTTGCACATAAACACATTACTACATAAAGAGCACTATGTGTCATTTTGTATCTTCCAAGCACCAAGCACAAAGTTTTAGCTCAAAGTGGCATAAATATTAGAACTTAACCTATCCTTAAGTGTAATAGACTAAAGCACAGATATGAATGTAAGCTCAGGGCAAAATGAGCTTTCATGCAATTGCAATATGTGCTCACAATGTACCCAAATTTAAAATTTGATTCAACAGAACTGCAGCTTATCATGGAAGCTATCCTGGGCCCTGTCCACTATACTGCATTATCATAAGGTGGAGGGTTTAAAAGAAGGAGTAAATAATAGAACTGTTAAAAAGAATGAGATAACACAGAAAAATATTCAGTGATGAATAGATAGAGGTGTAGAGAATGAAGTTCTTTCCCACAAAAACCTTTTAATAGGGTTTAGTTCCACTTTGTGTAAGAAAAGTCAAGTTTATAAATGTAAAGCTTTACGTTGTAGGAAAGCAGCTTTACAGAGAAAGTGTTCAAGGCCCTAGTGAACAAGCCAAGGGCAAAAAAGACAAAAAAATGCTCCCTAAAGTTGGACACACAGCAGGACAACAAACCTTAGAAGGAATCAGGACTCAAAAGACGAAATGCAAACATATTCTTCTGCACCTCTTCTCACACATCTAATCTTGCAAGATGATGCTAGACAATGTTATTTAGGTGGAAAACATTCTTTCATCACTTCTTTGGAAACCCTGACATATGTGTACACCTAGCTTTCAAATGCATAGGAGAATCAACACAAAACCCTTCACATTCAGATAGTAGTAATCTGAAGTAATCTCCACCCACTATTTTGCATGATCCTCTCATGACTTGTGTGGCCCTCCCTCAGATGTATATGCATGAGGGATAGAAAAGCATTTGACAGAGCGAGAACGCTAGTCCATACATAACATGCGGACAACATGCATCTGATTTGCACCCAAATTGTTGCAAAAGGCAAAGTAGGTTGGGCCTTGAGGAATTAGTTACAACAGGCATAAAAAGTTCAGGAAATTGATACAAATACAATTTATAGGCTTTTTACTTAGGGAGTATGTAACTCAATAGGAGGCATTAGTAGCATTAAATCAATTCCACTTCAAACAACTATGACATAAGTAATATTGTAGTGTACTCAAAATAATATTTAATCACATTTAATTTTTGCATTCCTAAGAAACAAATGGTAAAAATAAAGAAGCGGATTCAAGCTGGTTAAAGCCCTCTTTTAAATCTAAACATTTACATTTACAGCATTTAGCAGATGCTCTTATCCAGAGCGACGAACAACAGTGCTTTGGAGTCCATGTCTGTTCTTCTGTCTGTAGGGCTTAAAACCATTAACAGCTGTCATTCTACTAAGATACTACTAGCTAAGTCACACACCATAACAAACCTTGCCAAACTTGTAAACCCAATAGACAAACTATATAAGAGTACAAAATAAACAATAGATGGTAAAAAATGCAGAGTAATAAGTGGCTAGTTAGTTTCTAAGATATTCCTTGAAGAGTTGCATTTTGAGTTGTTGCTTGAAGACAGTGAGGGACTCAGCAGTTCTAATGACAAGAGGAAGATCATTCCACCACTGGTGAGCCAGAATTGAAAAGAGTCTTGATGATCTTCCTCTTCCTCTGAGCGATGGAGGCTCATGGCGAGCAGTGGTTGATGCTAGGAGATGACGGGAAGGGACACCTTGCTTGATAGGTAAGAGGTGCAGCTCCAGCCTTGGCTTTGAAAGCAAGTGTCAGTGTTTTAAACTTGATGTGAGCAGCCACAGGCAGCCAGTGCAGGTTCCGAAGGAAAGGTGTGGTGTGAGATAATTTCGGGATGTTGTAGATGAGTCTCGCAGCTGCATTCTGTATGAGTTGAAGTGGTCTAGTTGCTTTTATTGGAAAACCAGCTAAAAGAGAGTTGCAGTAGTCCATCTTTGAGATAATCAGAGACTGGACAAGCAACTGAGTAGCACTGGTGGTGAGAAAGGGGCGGATCATCCTGATGTTGAACAGAAGGTATCTGCAGGTCCTGGAAAGGTTGGAGATATGTGGAGAGAAAGACAGACCCTTATTGAGAGTTATACCAAGATTCTTTGCAGTCTTTGATGGGGTGATAACTGAGTTTTTGAAAGAAATGACAAGGTCATACCTAGTTGACCACAACATAACTAAATGGAGAACATTCTATGTCTGGTTTGGAGGCCTGTCTTCTACAAAGTGAGCATCAGACATATCACCCTGCTCCAATTATTAACTTCTAGATAGGAGGTTTGGTTTGCCACAGGTGCTAAACTGTTAGGTGCTTAAGGCTACAGGTTCTTAACCATGTGAGCTTAGAATGACCAATTTTCATTTAGTATTTCATTTATTAGTGATGTTTACAGTAGCTGTCCCACCTCAAACTGCTACAATAAAGTTTAATCAAGAAGCCATAGCATAAAACAAACAGCTGCTCACATGCACTACCACATAGACATTGTGTTATCAGAATTAGCCAGCTAGCCTAGTATTAACTAAAATAGGTTTTTGTTAAATATACCTTTTACCGAAATCACATTGGTACATGTGATGGGGTGACTTCAAGTTGGCCAACCAGCAAAACAACTGCTAATAGCCATTATGGTTAATCACTTGTGCTGTATTTGTTTATAGTTGGAAAAATTTAATGTTTATCCAAAAAGAAGCAAAAACTCTGCGACAATCAGTACAAAAATACTACCATTTTATGCTGACCAGCATAAATACAAAAAAGCAGTTGGATCAGAATATGGATGGTTGATGAAAAGATCTGGCCCTGATTACTGAAGCTCACTTTGCTACCAGTTTTCCGTCTTTGAATTCAGTGGTCTTGTCGGCAAAAGGTTACTGAATGAATCATATTTTTGGGAGAATTTTTAAAAGTGTGTAACCAACTTCTATGGAGACCATAGGATTAGTCATGCTGTAAGAAAAACAAGGAGAGAGAGAGAGAGAGAGAGAGAGAGAGAGAGAGAGAGCATCACATGCATCTTAATCAGTTTCACATTCATAAGATATTACTTCATTTGATGTGAAGGTCTTCCCACCATCATTCTCTTCATTCTCTTCACTCTCTCATGCTACAGAATTAAATGCCATTCAATCGTAATGAACTACTATTGAACAACACATTCAATACAGATAACTCCTGCAGGCTCTGCAAATAATGGTAATGTGCACTTGGTAATGTGTACACACACTTAATATGTAGATTTATTACCTGTGTTGCTCCCTTAATACCTCACTTTTTAATCAATTTACACTACTTAATGACAGATTTCCCTTAATGACATATCATAGAGAGAGAGAGAAAGAAAGAGAGAGAGAGCGAGAGAGAGAGAGAGAGAGAGAGAGAGAGAGAGAGAGAGAGACAGTCGGAGGGGAAGTGAGTAAAAAACAAGAGCTACAAAAACTTGACAAAAGACAGAAGGGAAGAGAGACCTAGAATTAGAGACACACAGACAAAAGAAGATACAAGACACAGAGGGTGGTGTAGATAGAGTGAGTCAGAGAGCAAAAGTAAAACTGTTTTTAGGGGGGGGGTGAAAAGAGTGAAAAGAAATCAAAGGAGAGAGAGACAGTGAGGTGGATGGCTCAGAGAGCAAAAGTAAAAATGTTAATAGCCAGATGAACAGATAGACAGACAAACAGATACATAAAAAAGAAAGAGAGTGGGAGAGAGACCAGAAAGAAAACAGAGAGAGAAAAGAAAAGTGGTGAAGGGGGAAAAATCACAAACAGAAATAGAGAGAAAGAGATAGGTGTGTGTGTGTG
>JBBPDA010049881.1:0-10000 GCA_037974385.1 Arnoldichthys spilopterus
CCTAAATAATAAAAAACATCATTTAAAAACTGCATTTTGTGTTTACTTGTGTTATCTTTGACTAATAGTTAAATGTTGTTTGATGATCAGAAACATTTTGTGTGACAAACAAGCAAAAGAAAATCAGGAAGGGGGCACATAGTTTTTCACACCACTGTATATATATAATACTATGCAAAAGTCGAAGGCACCTGTGCAAATAGTTTAAAGCCATTTATCTGAGTAGTGAATGTCTTTCTATTAGCAAAAACAAAACAGTAGTTGTTGTGTGAGCTGGTTAGAAGAACAGGTTTGGCTCCAGATTTCTCCTCCATGCCTCCAACCACTGCATGGATCTGTGAAGCTCCATCAGCACGTGATTTAATCTAATGAAGGACTGATTGAGCCCAAACCAGCAATTTGATGGGAACTACAGTAACACTGGGTGTCCACTAGGAGAGCTCTGGAAATGCTTAAGCCAACACATTGATCCACCCAACATCACTGTTTACTGTATAAATGCTATTTTCATTTATTTTAATATTAATGCTAATTAATTAATTTTGTGAGATCACACACACACACATATATATATATATATATGTGTGTATGTTTGCATATGTTTTTGTGTATGCCAGTGCCAGTAGCTCTCACCTGAAGATGGCCACTGGGCAATGATCTCACCGTGTGGAAGTGCTTTGAAGGGTATGAGGGCACAGGGACATCCAGGCAGGACAATTGTGGCATTATGAAACCGCTGTACACCAGCCCTGGATTTCTATCAGGTTCCGTCTGAGGCAGAGGAAGCTACAATGGAGCGTCAGTGCCTGATCAAAGCAGAAATGTCCCACAACACACACCCTCAGCACTTGATTATGACACTTCCACCCGAAATCAACATAAACATCAGAAATGCATGAGCTCATCTGAAATATATCCATTGTCTGTCAAATGTTTGGAGACACTTTGCTTTATAAAATGTTTTGAAGTAAGAATACTCTCAGTTTGCAATAAGCAGAGGGCCCACGTCCTACAGTTTTCATTCATTCATTCATTCATTACTTTAGGTCCAATGTCAATATACTTTTATGTACCAAAACTGATCATAAGCCAGTTTTACACAGCCATTTTCAAACATCCCTTCCATTTTTTAAAAAGTGATGTACACTCATCAGTCACAACATTAACACCACTAACAGATGATTACTGATTATCTTGCTCTCCTGAGTGGCACCTGTCAAGGAGTGGGATATATTGGACAGCAAGTGAAAAGTCTGTTCTTGAATTTAATGTTAGAAGCAGAAAAATGAGTGAGCATAAGGACCCGAGTGAGCAGCTCCAAAACGGCAGGCCTTGTGGAGTGTTCCATGTATGCAGTAGTTTGTACCTGTCCAAAAGTGATCCAAGGTTGGACAAATGGTGAATCGGCAACAGGGTCATGGGCACCCAAGGCTCTCTGATGCATGTAGGGAGGGGTTTGATCTCAAAGAGGAACTGTTGTAGCACAAAATGTTGATGCTGACTGATAGAAAGGGGTCAGAACACACAGTGCACCATAGTCAGAGCTGTTTCAGAAGCATGAAGAGGACCTTCGCAATATTAGGCAGGTGGTTTTAATGTTATGGCTTATTGAGTAGTCTGCATTTGACCAGTTAAAAACAATTAATTGCGTAATGTTTATTGGTTGTCTTTCATATAACTCGCTACACATAAGAGAAAAACTGTGGGTGCCCTGAGAATGACAATTGCTCTGAAGAACTGCTTTTGTAGATGACACCTGTAAGCATGAAGAACCTTTTTAAAGTTTAAGAGACTCTGAATAACACCCTTAAATTGGTATAGAACTTTTACTGTTTGCAAAGATTCTTTCAGTAGATGGTTCTTTAAAGACCCAATTTTAATATATAAGATCTGTGAGTATGAAGAACCTGTTAAACGTTTAAAGAGCCTGCATAATGTTGTTAGAAGAACCCTTATATTGGTACAGAACCTTTGTAGAAGGTTTGTAAAGGTTCTTCAGACTTTTGTTAATGGTTCTTTAGTCTCAGAAGCATCTTAGTGTGATGCAGTAGAATTTGAGATCAGTAGAAGGACTTTATCTGAGCCTACACTGCCATCTGCTGGAAAACAGGCAGATATGAATAACATTAACCTATTTGCTGAAAAAAAGCTGATAAGATCAAGTCACTTTGGCATTAATCTCTCCAACACTACTCATTCTACCACAAAGACTGTGGATTCAGATACTCTGACAACATCTACATCAGGCTTCATTTCCTAGGACTAAATCTATTTCTGACAAAACACGTGAACTCACTATGTAGTCAAACTTTCCACAGAAGACTTCAGGGATGGTGGTGGACTTCAAATGCATCCCCTATCCCCCCCTACTCCTACTTAACCTCAATCAGCATCAGTGCTTTCCACTGTGGAGGCATTCAACTTCCTGAGTCCCACCCATATCCAGGGAGCTGAAGTGGGAGGGGAACATGGTCTCTATAGCCAACAAAGAACGTTCTTCCTGAGGCAGTCGCAGGACCTGATGATCCATGTCCTTACATTCTCACCTCATCTTTAGTCGTCTGGTTTGGATCTTCTACTGAGGACAGCAGAGGGGACCATCAAATGCAGTCTGCCAATGCTTCAGGACATCTACAGCAGAGTTATGATGTGCACTGGAGTGTAGAGTGTAGCTGCCTCTTTCTCACCCTGGACAGCCCCTTTTTAAACACTTTCCTCTGATAGAAGCTTAAGCACCATCAAAGCCATTGGACAGCTAGATATGCTAACAGGTTTTTTCCACAATTGTGGGACTTAGCAGACAGCTTTGCAAGACTTATGTACTGTCGCCCAAAAACTATGTTGCACAATCCTTTCATATTGATTCTCTATAGCTGCTCATTTCCTCTTTTTTTAGTTAAATTAATTTTTTTATTTGTAAAAAAAGTATTTTTATAGCTTGTGTATTTGTGTGATCTGTTAGACGTCATCAATGTCCCCATCACCAAGACAAGTTCCTCATATGTGTAAGTGGTGATCCTGCAGAAGACTTATGGAAAGGTTATGAATGCTTTAAAATAAGTTAATTAATGTTAAAGTCATTAATAAGCGGCTATAACACAAATAAAAAAGGCAACGTTAACTGATCTGTGATGGAACTGGTGAGTTCAATGCTGAATGATGGAGGAGACCAGACGTAACAAGCAAGATCTCAGCTTTAACCATGAAGATAAATGTGTACTCAATATTTAGTGAACAACAGGTCACATGTTGTGTCATCTTTTCTTTGTTCTAACTGCTTCTTAAATGTTTTATGGTGTTTATGACCATGACTGAATTTTAGTTACTGAGGCTTTGCCACCCACTCAGGCACAAATGGAAACTACCCAAAACAACCAAAATTTTCCCCTTCCATTAATTCATCAATTCATTCATTGCTTTGTTCGTTCATTCATTCTCCATCTGTCCATTCATTCATCCATCTATTCATTCATTTACTGTCTGATTCAGTCCATTACAGGGCAGACACACAAAAAAAACGTTCACGTACAATCACATCAGATGGCTATTTAGCATTTCCAGACCATCTGACCTGCATGTCTTAAGACTATGGGACGAAACTGGACAAAAACCATAAAGACATGGTGAGAACATGCAAACTCCAAACAGAAAGGACCCTTCTAACCCTGGATGGGGATCAAACCAGCGACCTTCTCACTGTGAGGCAAAAGATTATTTATTACCTACTATTTGCTTTTCAGCAACAATAAGAGCTATAAGGGTCTGGACATACGCTGTGTTAGGGAACTGCTCAAACCATCTGATATGTCCCGAAAGTTCAGGAGCCCTTTCTTCACAACAAATGTATGTGTTCCTCAGTCTTCACATGGTTTTGTACTCACACAGGATACACAGCAAAGCAGTGCTGACATCTCTGAACAATGTAGTTCATCAGGGTGCTTTCATCAGTGCTGCAGTCCACTGATGAAGGCATGAGAAATGACCATTACACAAAGGACAAGTCCAGCAACTGCCAGCTGCCATGTATGGTGTTTTGACAGCGTATATAAATGGAAATGTCTTTAAATCTGGCCCTGGTGGGCTTAGTGATTTACCCTGCTCAACACACTCCTGGTTCAACTCACCAGGTTTAGGCTTTGGAGTGTGTCTGAGGAGGGAAGCCACCAAACTGTGAAGAACACCGGCAATCCAAGACCAGAGTTGGGAGAACTCTGACTTAAAGACTTAACCCTTTACTGCTAGAGATTGTTCATAATGCTATACTACACCCACATTAACCTATATGCACAGATCAGCCATAACATTAACATTACCTGGCTCTGACTGTGGTGCACTGTGTTCTGACCCCTTTCTATCAGAGTCGGCATTCACTTCTTAAACCACAGTGGCTCTTCTGTGGGATCAGGCCAGACAGGCTAGCCTTCACTCCCCACATGCATCAGTGACCATTGGGTGCCCATGACCTTCGCCGATTCACCAGTTGTCCTTCCTTGGATCACTTTTGGTAGGTACTAACTACTGCACACCTGGTGCACTCCTCAAGACCTGCTGTTTCAGAGATGCTCTGACTCGTCTAGTCCCCACAATAAGGGCCTTGTCAAAGTGGCTCAGATCCTTACGCTCGCCCATTTGTCCTGCTTCCAGATCTGTAATAAACATACAAGCACCACACATACTATTTCACCACCATGTCATTGTCCATGCTCTGATCAGAATAGCCCACTGGCCAAATTATATTTGGTCAGCAACTGACCTGTGGTCAGTAGGCAGTGATTGTTAAACTGTCCAGCAATCTATAAAGATAAAGCGGACCATGAGTGGAAGCAAAATACCACTGTTTCTAATTGTGAATGATAACTGTATATCATTATATACTGTTGGCATAACTGTCACAAACTTAAAATAACCAGTCTTAAAGGGCTGCATTTGTAAAGCTACAGTAAACCTTCATAAGCCTGTCATAAACATTCATTAATATTAGTAAAGGCTTTGTTCAACAAGCATTATGCTATAAAGGCTGCATATGGTAAACAAGTGTTGATAGCTGACTATATAACTGCTTCTTCTTGTATTATAATAGTTCTTAATTTCTACTTTGACTATTTAAGTAATATTTGTGTGCAATCTCTGAGGAGGCTCCAAGTCCAAGAATTTCATTGCTGGTAATGATGTTTCATTGTTACCTGTATATGACAAACTTGAACTTGAACTTTATTGAAATAATAAATGAAAAATGTCAATATAGGTTTGTCAGTTATCCTGTAAGGCGTATGTATGTGACTTTATGAACACTGTCCAGCAAAGGTGGTACCTGGGTTACAAATGGTTATTTAGGAGTAAACAGTGCATCAGCAACGGATCCTATTTGGTAATAAATGGGAAAATGATGGAACCACAGCTGACAATTCTTAACAGTAATTTAGCACCTTATTTTTAGCTCATGCATGCACTGAAGGTCCTAGTTGGAGGCATTTCCTGACATTCAGTATGCTCAGATAGAGCACAGAAGATAAGACCGCTGCCAAGCATACTTGGAACTGAAGGTTCAATTAGTTTGACAGTGTGAACTTGTTGGTTTTTGGGATCAGAACTGGCCACAGGGCATGAACAGTTATTGTTATCAGGCCAGAAATTCCACACCGGTGCATCTCTGCTATTAAGGAAAGTAAATACATTCTTTCAGATAAGAGAGAGAGTCAACTCCTCCTGTCACATGTCCATACATATATTTGTATGGACTGTTTGTGCAGTGCATCTCTCGCCCGGTGTAATATCCTGCTGTCCTGAACCAATACGCTGCGGAATTTTGCATTTGTTTGTTTTGGCCCCCGCCGCGCCGTCCCAATGACCCAAGGCCAAAAACCGTTGCATATTTCTTTTATTTCTTTTTATCACAGATCATCCGACAACATTTCCCATCCGGTATCTCAGAGCTGGTGACGCGACACAGAAATGACAAAAAAATAAAATCTTACAAAAATTGCGGATATAAAAAAATAATGTCGGACACACAACATACGCAACAATTTAAAATAAAGGTCAACTCTGATATACAAAATAAAACTCCATCAGTCACGTTTACCTATAAATATCCACTTGTGCTCACCTCCGTTTGGTAAATCAGCTTCTTCTTTTTTTTTTTTCCAAAAATATCTTTTTCCTCCTTTATATTTTTTTAATATCAAAAACTTAAAGGAAAATAAAGACTTGTTTTTTTTTTTTTTTCTCTCGCTTAGATGGCAGTGTTACAAGAACGGCTGGGCAAAAAACGGTCACTTTCTTCCTTTTTTTTTGTTTAAAATGATGGAGAATGAGTTTTCCTATGAGGTGGGCTAACCTTTAAAGCAAACCATCCTTTGTTGATTTTATTTTTTACTGCCTTTGTCTGTAAGCACATGACACGCTGTCCTTTACAGTTGATTCCAAGTGGAGATTCGTCTCTGGCCTAGTAACAGTGTTTGGTCAGGCTGAAGGACTCTCATTGGTCCAGAAAAAGGGTTTCTTTTTTTTCTATTCACCTGTTTTTCTTTTAAACATTTTCTTTTCCCTTAAAAAGTCCATGTGACGATTCCGTAGGGAAGACGACTCCAGTCAGTTAGTGAGAATTTGAACAGTATTTTCTCCACCGTCTATTTCCTGTATGGGAAACAAGTGTTCTCAGTCCAGACGTCTTTTTTTATATCAAATGTAAATGTTACCCAACGCTGTTAATGTCAGTAATCCCCAGAACCCATTCCGTTAAAAAAGAAAAACCTAGAGTTTGTGTTTCGGCCTTCCGCTGGTTTGAGAGGGCTTTTCCCCCCTCTGCTTTTCTCTCCTAACAGCTGGACATGTGTGGCGTGGGGGGGGGGTCAAGCACCGACATGTTTTAATCCTGATGTTGCCATTAGACCTCGACCTTGAAACTTTATCCTTTTTGCTCCGTGGTCAACAAGTGCTCAGATCTCACTACAGCTTCATCACAGCTCTCTCCAACAAGATCCAGGGTCCCATGTGCATGTATGTAACTCATACACATACATATAGTTAGAGCTCTGATTCCAAACGAGGCTTCCAGATGGCTTTTCAAACACGCCAACTGTCCACGTTCCACCTCCCCCTGCTCTGCTCACGCAAACCCACAGCTGTCCCACTCGCAGCCCCACTGACTTCGCCTCCCACCTTCCACCTTTACCTCCTCTCCCGACTAGGGATGGGCATAGTTATTTGAATGTACAGCTTATTTTATTATTCATTTTCTTATTAAAATATGTTTAAGATATTGTACCTGTGAACTGTTTTGTAAGTGCTTTTTAGGAAATTAAAAAAAAAGTTATTTTATTATTTTATTTTATATATTTTCATGTTTAAATAGTTGAATTTTGTTCTGCTGTGAAGTACCGCACTTCGGAAGTAAAATGATGTATTTGGCGCCACACTGTGTCTGCTAAACATGAGTGAGTTCCATGATGTGCTTTACATCTAGAAATGCAGCTATTCAAATGGAAAACGCAAAAAAAAAAAATGCCCATTCCTACTAGAAATGAGTGTTGTTAAGAAGTAGGGTTTATTGTAATGTGATTATTCAATGTATGGATGTCTGTGTACGTTTTAGGGCTTTAGAAGAATTTTAATTTTGTGTAAAAACTGAAATTTATTTTTTTTTTTTGGGGATTTTTATCTCCAGTTCCACTCTAGATAGATTAAATTAAATAATTTGTAATTTATAATCATTAATAATATAATAATTTTACATTAGCTAACAGCCTTCTCTGTTGGCTAGCATCAAACTGGGCCTAGTCCACACGGGCGTTCAACTCTTGGATAAGTGAACGCACTCAGAGTGACGTAGGCGTTTTGTAGCAGTGTTTGATTGACTTTAATATGACGTTACATTCGCGTTCGTTTCCTACCGTTTAATGACAACCTGCAACCCAGACTATAATACTGTATGTTACCTGTGGGGCACAGTAATCACTGTTTTTTAGCTTCGTCCTTTACTGTAGTAGTAAAATATGGATCAGTGTCTTTATTAGACCTGAACCTTGACGCCGTTGTGTTAAAAATCCTCCTGATACGGCAAAAAATATCGTCGCCGCTACTGGGATCACACTCTGACTGAAGAACCATGGGACGGATGCAGTCCTCCAGAGCGCTAAAAAATCAGCATGCAAACGCAATAAATCGTGATTTCGGCAGAAACTGACGGCAAGAAAAAGCCCCAAGCAACGTTTTTTTGGGATGCCATCCGACTGCGCAGCTGACCGAACATAAGCCCTGGACAGTCTGACTCCAACGTGCAGAAAAACTAACCTCACATACTAACAGAACGAAATAAAGAAATATTTTTGCTGTGTAGGGAATGTTAATGTGCATAGCCGAATAGAGTGCAGTGTGAAAATGCCCATCCCTAAGTCAGGGTAAGGAGTTAGCGTAGGATAGGTGTCAGAAGGGGCTAGTCTTGCGCAGCTCTTCTCACACCAGCGAGGCCTCGGCTAGTCATAACTCCGTTATTTCCAACGGGCTTTCAGACAGCGTGCCCTTGTTACGATGCATGGGGGTGGATTTGGCCGATTCGGTGCGGGCGTTGCGCTCGGCGTACAGTCCACCGTCAGCGTGCAATGCCTCCAGGGAACGGGCCAGGGCCCGCTGGTCATCCTCTGGCAGGCTGTTAAGGTCAGAGGTCAGCAGAGTGCCTGTGCTGCCGTGAACCACATGCACACCATCTGGGCCGCGCAGCTCCACAGGGTGCTTGTGCTTAAGGCGAAGTGTTCCTCTTCCTCCTCCCACACCGATCCGCTCATCATCGTCATCGTCCAGGTCACTCTGGACCAGCTGAGAGGTTGGAGGAAAGAGGACGGACGGACGGACGGATGGATGGATGGATGGATAGATACAAAAAAGCAATATAACTATTGAGAAATACAAACCACAGTACTGCGCAAAAGTCAGAGACCTCCTGCTCAGAAGTACCTGTGGATTTCTTCTGATCTGAAGCAAGAGTGTAGCTTGATTTTTTCATCTCTCAAAGATAAAAGTTGTTATTTATTTGATGGGGGACAGTTTTGTGGTCTATGAGGTCTTGCATGTAAATTCCAAAATGTTCTCTCTGCATCTTTCCATTTGATCATTTAAAAACTTAGTTTTTTTATGTTTTTCATCTATCTAATCTAAAAACATCTCTTCTGCTATTTTAGATACACATGAGAGAGACGAAAATGTAAGGCTGAGGTGTGTGAGGGTAGTTGCTCGTGTGCTTGTGTCAGTAAGTGGTTTGGGAGCATGTTTAGTTGATGGCACAGCTATAACTGGTTGGGATTTCTCTGTAATTCCGGCCTAGTGGTTAGTGCCCATGCGATTGGAGGGTTGAAGGTTAAAGTCTAGCCCAGGTACCACTGAGGTACCCTTGATAGCTGCCTGCTGCTCCATATGGTGATGTGTTAAATACAGAGATCGCATTTTGTTGTGGTGCACTTTGTGTGATGTATGTTCACAATGACAAATAGTCTCTTTAACTAACAAAAGGGTGGTCTCTGACTTGCACAGTACAATATGCATACTGACAAGGTGCAGCTCCAGAAGTAGTCACAGCTTGAGCAGATGTAATTGGCTCCTTTCACATAAGAGTTAGCATTATGCTAGGCTATCTTCCTTACAATGTCAGCCAGTTAGCTAGCTAACACACTTATCAAACTTAAACCTTATAAACCTAATTACATCAATGTAAAATGTAAAAAAAAATACATGAAAATGTATTTTCACTTAAAAAATGTATTTAATTTCTGCTCAAGCTGAGGTTTTACCCGTCATAGCGGTGTGTCTATAGGGCTGCAGCTACATGTGGCTTCATTTGAGGGACGTTTGAGAGTGTTCATACATTCACATTTAAAATCAGACACAACAAGAGGCAGCCACAGATCTGTGAAGCAAAAAAGGAAAGTATGCAGCGTGACCACACAAGAAATCCTAGGGGGTGGAACCTTGTAGACTGGAGCAAAACATCAAGGTGTTAGCAAAAAGT
>JBBPDA010049972.1:0-13863 GCA_037974385.1 Arnoldichthys spilopterus
TCTCTCTCTCTCTCTCTCTCTCTCTCTCTCTCTCCCTCACACACACACACTCTCACACACACACACACACACACACACACACACGTGTGTGTGTATATATATATAGACTGCTGGACTAATTATCACCCCCTCCTAAATTGAATACATCTTATATCGGTTTATCCTTCTCTCTCTTTCTCGCCCTTTCTCCTTCTCTCTCTCTCTCTTTTTCTCACCCTCTCTTTCTCTCTCTCTCTCTTTCTCGCCCTCTCTCTCTCTTGCTCTCTCTTTCTCTCTCTCTCTCCCTCTCTCTCTCTCTCCCTCTCTCTCTCTCCCTTGCTCAGCCATGTCAGACAGCTCATAGTTTTGCTCTGGACGTGGTGGACAGTTTGGTGCACTGTGGAATTCTGATCATGGAGGAGGTGATCTGTAAATTCTTCATTTATCTCTGTTATCTATTAACATCTTACTGTTACAACCAGATACACTCCATCACACCTTTTACAACCGATGACAAAAGTCTGCTCATTTTCTATGCTGTAATATGCTTTTTTTTATCTTGACATCATTTTTATCTGTTTTATATCTAAGTGTAAAGTGTGGTGTAAATTCTACACTTTGTTCCACCTCACATTTGTGTTTGTATGTTTAGGTACCACGGGATACTCCAGTGTGTGATTTCTGGAGGAGGCAGGGTGTTTTTTCATGGACTGCTACAGATGACCCTGACCAGGGCAGTGACTCTGACTGTGAAGAGCAGGATAAACACTCATACAAGGTATGCACACATCCACATACCCCTGCAAATTCATAATTGTATTTGGGTGTGTAATAATAACTACTGTATTATGTCAGTGTCTATATGTAATAAAAACATTTACACTTGTGTCCAGAGCTATTTATAACTCAATAATGTGTAATAGAATATTCCATATGTATTAAATATACACAGATCAGCCATAACATTAATACCACTGACAGATAAATTAAATAATAGTGACTATCTAGTTTTTTCATTACAGTGGCATATGTCAGGGGTGGGATGTATTATACAGCAAGTAAACAGTCAGTTCCTGATGTTGAAATGCTGGAAGCAGAAAAAAAATGGGTGAGTGTAAGGATCTGAGGCACTTTGACAGGAGCCTTATTGTGATGGCTAGACAGCTGTCAGAGCATCTCCAAAACTACAGGTCTTGTGGAGTGTTCCAGGTGTGCAGTAGTTAGTACCTACTAAAAGTGATCAGAGGAAGGACAACTGATGAATCAGTGACAGGGTCATGGGCACCCAAGGCTCACTGATGCATGTGGGGAGTGAAGGCTAGCCCACAGAAGAGCTTAACTGACCCTGAATCCTGACTCCGATAGAAAGTGGTCATAACACACAGTGCACCACCACAGTCTGAGCTGTTTCAGCAGCATAAGGGGCTTGCACAATATTAGGCAGTTGGTGTTAATGTTATGGCTGATCTGTGTATGTATATATCATTTGTCTTTCTCTCTCTCTTTCTCTCTCGCTCTCGCTCTCACTCTTGCTCTCGCTCTCTGTAGTTGAGTCAGCCTGCTCAGTGTCCTGAGATGCTCTTCTTTCTCTGCAGTCTACTGAGTGTCCAACTGAGGGCGCTCTGCTGGTCTGTAGAGTGCCTGCATCTGCTACCCTCACCGCTCACAGGTTAAAACACAGACAGTATGAGGCACTCCATGCACAGATGTTGATGCTTTCACTCCAGTACGTCACCTTACCATGTACCCACATACCCACCTCAGTGTGTACAGTACTTCTGGGCTGATAGTTAGTGAGATGAGGCAGGTGTGTTAGAGCAGGGGAAGGTGTTGAGTAGTGCTGTCTGAGGGAATGCGTTTGTGCGTTTCTGATGGACTGCATTTATTTTTGCTTTTGTTTATCCATAGAGTTGGCGTGTGTGACTCAACTCCACACACACCTGAGGAACAAAGCTCAGCTGGACAAAGTGCATCACGGTTGGACCCACTCATACACCCACACGCATTGCGCACACACTCCTCCCTTTCTCATTTTTTAATTTACTTACCATAAGCAAAAAGTGTTATCAGAGCTTAAAGCTAAATGTGGCTTTTGCTGACAGCGGCTTTTCTGGCAAATTACGCAGCTCCCCAGCTAGCCATGACCTTTCAGAGGCTGTAAAGGAACTGGCTTTAGCCCAGAAATCAGCATCAGTTCTACAGGACCTTCAACCACAACAAACTCCCCACTGACGATCCTCACTAGATCACAAGCCGAAGTGGAGTTTGAGTTATGTGCTGAGGAAGTGTATCAATGTTTCATTGTTGACACTGGGGTCTAGGGCTATGGGATTGGATCATATTTGTCAAATATTCAGAAAATGTACATTTTAAATGCAAAATTTAAAAAATAACCATTATTTTGTGAATATGTGAATGAGGACACATAACTGGCGTAAACGCCACACGTACCCCTTTTCCATCAACAGGGACATCAACATTTGAATTGTTCCAAGCATAAATTGGTTCAAAAGCAGAAAAGTTGGTTCTCATCTAGGACCAATAGCAAGCTGTATTTATCTTCAAATCGTGACGTCAGTGGTTGTGCCATTCTACAGTTTGAGCAATTGAGAAGTCAAAGGAAAAGGATAAATCTTCAGCAAAAACAGAATGTACAGCGGCCCAGTGTTTATTTGATTGGACATTGCGCACTGCCCCTTACTGTTGAGCATTTGCTAATGGCACCAGGGTTTAAAGACACCTAAATGACTTAGAAGTCTGTTCCCTGTGGCTGATTGGTGTAGCTTATTTCACTCCAAAGGGCTTGTCAGAAGTCTGTTGTCTGAACAGATCGTTGGGTTGTCTAACGTAAGAGCATATTTCTGCCTTTCAGTGTTGGTCGGTGATAAACTCAGAGACTAAAATTTGTTGCAGAGGCTGTAAACATTCATTCATTTATTTAACGAGGTCGAGAATTCTTCACTTCTCTCAGACAAAACCTCCTGGAAAATATAAATTAATAAGATAATTCCCTTCCAGTCTAGAGCACTGGGTGACCATTAAACTAGATACAGAGTAATATCCCGACCAGTCTCTGAGGCATTATACATTTATGTGCACATGCTGGAGTCCCAGGTTTTATTCCTGAACATCTGTTTGTGATCAAATCCTCTAAAGAGGATTTTCACAGTTTGTTAACTGCAAACACTTAAGTTTTTTTATTGCCCCACACATGTTAAATGAATATCTTCAGTAGCGAGATAATAAGGGGTATAATAACTAATTACTTGTCTGGGGTTGAATAATGTAGCCCACTAGATTTTGGTCTGGAGAATATCACACAGACTGGAAGAGTTACAAGGTCATATGTGGAAAAACCCTACAACATGAGCAAACAAAAAAGCACACATCCATCATCAGTGCTCCATGAAGCTAGCAAGTCAACTCCCATCATCACTAGCCCTGGTTGGGCTTGTTTCCATGAACCTGCTTAATTGTGAGCTAAAAACCAGATAATGTAAAATTATAATATAAAACTGGGAGAGCAAACTCTGCCATGTTTTATGAGACACCTTTCTGAAAAATATGAGCTCTGTAAGAGTGGAGCTGGGGGTTTAGCAAAGATATAAAATTCTGTTGTTTGTTTTAAATCATCATGGCAGAACTGATAGTAGTTAAACAGTAGCAGATCAGTTGCTATTTAAAGTCACAAATCACTGCTAATTGGTGCAAAACTGTAAAGGAAACCCACCTTGATTGTTTAGCTTGACTTTAGACATGAGACATTGTTTAATAGGAACAGAATGAAAACCCAGCAGTTTTTCCAGCATAAAGAGAAAAAACAAAAATGTATTCTACTCACATTTTATTCTTTTCACTTACGTTTCATATGATGCCGTTTCAGCTTCAGTCGGCAGTGCTTCATTTTGATTAGCTGTTATCTAAGTTCACTAGACTAGAATTAGAGGTAAATTCTGAATTGATTCGGAGAATCTCCAGTGAAAGTGTAATTTAGCCCATGACTGCGTCCAATCTGACCGCAGAAAATTAGATCACTGTGCTTTTGCTGAGGAGGATTAAAGAACATTTAGTTTTAATCAAACGATTCAGTGTGTATGGTTTTAATGGCAGGGGGAGATTTGATATGAGAACATTACTTTTTCTGGGTTCTTAGCTGTAATCTTGACGAACGCTGTGATACATTGGAAAGTGAGAGTTTCGGTAATAGATAATTGAGTTCTGCTTAAAATCTGTCTTTTTCAGAGAGCTCCTCCATAAAGTGGGTGAGAATAGCAGTGCGCACCCTGACTGATCTTGGGGTGAGTGGTGTTCTCTCAGTCTTTCTTGAAACATCTTCCCATCACACATACACTTGCCTTTCTCTATTCTCTCCACACTCCTGAACACCTGACACCAACGCAGGAAAGACTGAGCAGGGGAGGAACACACGGACGCATAACTCAGATGCATGGCCTTAAAACGAGGCTGAACACGTTTGTGTCTGGCGTGTGTGCCTCCCATAATGTTTCTTATATTTCTTATATATTGATATATCCTTTAATTTTCCACCCAGAGCCTACTGAGACTCAGCATAGATTTCTTTTATTGCCAGTAACCACAGACCCTTTATTCCAGCACCAGCTGTACCTTCCGCAGCTGCAGAAAAAAGCTCAGTGCTGCTCTGACCATACTTACGAAGGAGCAGACTCTTTATTTCTTATTATTTTTTAGGAAGCCCATTTTTCTTGTCAAACGTAAGCGTATGGGCATATCTATAGGTTTTATAGAACCATAACATTAAAACCTCCTGGCTAATGTTGAGTAATCCCCCTTATGCTGCTGAAACAGTCTTGACTGTGGTGCACTGTGTGATCTGACCCCTTTCTATCAGATCTGCTATTTTGAGGTGCTCTGACTCAGTTGTCTAACCATCACAATAAGGCCCTTGTCAAAATGGCTCAGATCCTTATGCATGCCCATTTTTCCTGCTTCCAGCACATCAGCTTTAAGAACTGACTGGTCACTTGCTGTATAATATATCCCACCCCTGACAGGTGCCATTGTAATTAAATAACTCGGTAGTCAATATTATTTAGTTCCCCTTTTAGTGGTGTTAATGTTATGGCTGATCGGCGTATGTTACATTTATACTGTTACATTAGTCTCACAGCTTTGCAACTGTCTCTAAGCACTGGTCCCTCCAGAAAAGAAAAGAACGAAGGAGGTAGTAAATTAAGAGAACTGTTGTTTAAGAGAACTAGTAATTCAGGCACGTGCAGTGTTGATCATCTGAAGAACAGTGCTGTTTTTAATTCATTCCCATTATTAATATATATTTTAAAAATGTCTTGTATATTGCAAATATTTTATACTATTTAAAACATTAATATTTGCAAATTTGTAGTATTTCCACTGTATTTCGAATGTCCGTGCATGTCTAAATTGTTAGAACCCTGTTATGCTCCAGACGTTCAGGAACTGAGAGATAACGACTAACCACGTGCATAACAAAATATGTTGAAGGTGCAGGAGAAGGGGGTGGGCTTGTGGGTGGTAGTAGCAAAACTAAAGCCATACATATACTGGTTCTAAGGTAAACTTACACTTTATCTGGTTTCCTACATTTGCTAATAGACTCATTTTAATGTGACGTCTAACCATGAATAGCTTCAGTTAGTTAACTAAGCCCTGCCACGCCCAATTTAGTCATCTGTCATTCCACCCACTAGCCACTCCCACTATCACACTATACCGTCAGCACTGAGAGGGTGAGTGTTAGCATGTACTATGAGTAACATGAAGCCAGCGGTAAGAAAACATTATTGGAAAGCTTTACACAAATGAGCAGAAGCCTATGCTGGCTAGAATTGCTTAATGGGACAGCATTAAGGCCATCCTACCCACCCAGAGAGAGTAAAGTCACTTGTGCTCTCTTGGAATCCTGGCCATCGACTGCAGCACCACCGGGGATCAAACTTGCCCTTTCTTAGACAGTTGTGCCAGCCCCACAACTAAGCTTTTTTAGCTGCTGACAACTTGTTCACGTTGTCAGATAGATAGATGCATACATGCATACATACATGTGAAAGTGACTATTTGTCATTGTGATCACACTCAAGCGCCACAACGAAATGTGACCTCTTCATTTAACCCATCACACATGCACATGTGGAGCAGCAGGTGGCCATCAACAGCGCCCAGGGAGCAGTGTAGAGGGACGGTACCTTGCTCAAAGGTACCCCAGTAGTGCCCGGGCAAGGACTTGAATTATACTTCCTTGTTTATTTCTAAAGGGAAATTCCCAGTGTTTAGGACCTTGACATTGTGAACAGAAGGTCGCAGGTTCAAGTCTCATCCTGGGTACCACTGAGGTCGCGTTTGGTTGTGGTGCACTTTGTGAGATTGTGTGTGTTCACAATGACAAATAGTCACTTTCACTTCACTCACATGTATTTCAGCACTGAAATGTTTGTAACCCTATTTTATTTTGGAACCTTAATAGGTGAATTTTTTTTTTTCCCTTTACACACACATTTGCATGAGATGACTCTGAAATGTCCGTGTGGGCTTTACCACATGCCAACAAGGGTGTGTTTGTTTTGGAGCAGGTGCTGATGGAGGACAGGCAGAGTGAGGGGGTGTATCTGGACGTCAGTCCTGTTTTTCTCCAGCCTGGGAACAAACAGAAACTTCTTCACTTCATCTCGCAGTTCCTCTATGGCTAACGGAGAGTAAAAACGTCCGCCTACTCATGTTTCAGCAGTGCAGAGAGACTGCTTTAGTTTCACTTACAGCTGCCTTAGACGGAGCCCAAAAATGTTCCAGGTAATCAGCAATTAGCAGTATGAAAGCTCGGCCAGGATGAGCAAACGTGGAAAAACGTATCTGCTACACTTGAGACAAAAACAGTAAATTATATAATAATCAGTAAATCTGAACCAGATATCGATTTCTCAATGTACTCAACATATGGCAGCCAAGTTCCTTAATTTTTCCTTTTAAACGGTGTAACCTTGCTTGGCCAAGCTAATCTTTTTGTTTGATAGGATTTTATACATTTTATACATTTTCATTTTCGGTGCGCTGCATTGCCCAGACAAGCCATAAGCAAAGCGCTGCCCACTGGCTCCACTAATAGGAGACCAGGTTATAGGTCAGTTTTTCAGTTCATTGTTCTTATGTTCTTATTGTTCTTGATTATGCAGGTTAATGAGAGTTAGATAACCAGGTTTGAATAGAGACTGGTGGAAAATGTTCTTCAGGAACAAAAGCAAGAAACGGGCAGGAGTTGAGTTGGGTCAAACCGATGTTCTTTTTTTCTGTGGAAATTGTACTTTCATAATGTTTGCAGTGGCTTGGAGACAAAATACAGGTCTGTTCAGTACGTAAGACTTTACTGTATTTTTTCATTATGTTTCTCACTCACACACACCCACACCAACTCTGATGATTTTGATGATGAGTGACAGTGGAGGTAGTGTACAATTCCCTCAACTCTAACCCCCCTCAATCAGCTCCTGATTAAAGGCCAGCGATGCCTACAGCCCTCCCTGGGCAGCCAACCAATCACTTAACACTGGCCTTGACCTCCACACTGCTCATACACACAGACACACACATTCTCTCTCTCTTTAACACACAATATACCTAGTGAGAATGTGTATTCTACGTATGTGTGTGTAAGTACCTGTATGTAGTATGTCCTATATGTATCAGTGTTGTGTGCATAAGTTTGGGCACCCTGGCTGTGTTTTGTGCAAAAATGACCAGGGGAACTCCGGTCCCGGAGGGCCAGTGCCCAGCAAAGTTTGGTGATTTCCCTGCTTAAACACACCTGATTCAACTTACCTGCTACATAGTAAGTGTGTTTGAGGGAAAGGCACCAGCCCTCCAGGACGAGAGTTTTGACACCCCTATTCTAGACTTTCTACAGAGAAAATTGTCTTTCAGTTTTAATGCACAATTCCAGTTTATTTGTTGAGTTTACATTTGCATTCATCTGTATACACTACGGATCAATTTCCCAGACACAGATGAGGTTTAAATATAGGCTAAAATGAATTTTCAGTGGTAATTCACCACTAGCACTTTAAGCTGTAAACTGTCGATGTCTGTGGAACTAGCCTTTAAAGTGCAAAAGCTTGTAGACACCAGTTATTCCATCATTTCTTCTGAAATCAAAGAAATAAGGGAGTTTGTTCCAACTTGCTGTTGAAGCCTCTTCTCTCCTGGTAATATGTTAGAATATTGCTGTGATCAAAAGCATTATTTTGATCAGATACTGATTTTAGATAATTAGTCCAAGATCATAAACACCACTCCAACTCATCCTAGACGTACTGGATGGAGCTTCTGCACTCCATAGTTCCACTGTCTTTTACCACTCTGGCACTTAGAAATGGGGCGTGGTGACCAAAGGTTCATGTGCAACTGCTCCAGAGTCCCATTCTATTGTGGTTTTCTGTGTCAGTGAATTTCTGTAGCATTATACAAGCTGTGTGTGTGCACAACCGAACATCTGTGTCAGCAATGAGTACCACTAAAGCAGCTGAATTTGATTAGAGGGGTGTGTGGAGTTGGACATATAGTACATAATTATGCCTATGTAATAATAAAAATGTCCCATAATAACCCAAAAGCAAAAAGCACTTTACAAAGGCAGGAGCATTTTGTGGCTCATGGCAGAATAGCTTACCCTTGTCCAAATATTTGTGACCTGAAAATGTATGAAAACAAACACAGAGACCGCGATAAAGGCCTTTAACGTGCTGCCCTGGGGGAGCGATGCTCACAGACAGTGCTGATTGCTGTAGTACGCTGGGTGCTGAGTAAGACCTCCAGAGCAATCAATAATTGAGAGAGCGAGAGGATTGCAGATGGACTGAATAACAGAAGAGTGTGGCATGAGGTGAATACCAAGAAAGCAAAGGTGGGTAGGCTAAGTACTGCATTTTTAAATAAGGAATTCTGATCAGAATAAGAGAGCGTCACAGCTGGCAGGCTATCACTGCAGCAACCGAGACCTACAGCGCACAGCAGCAAGAGTGGGCGATATGGCTAAAAAATTACATCACAATACTTGAAACTATTTTTATGATACGCTATATTTAGCAGGATATTGTTGAAGCTGTTCTGAGGCTTAGGAACAAGTTGGAGTGTACAAAATGCATTCCCAACACAGAGCAGTATTTGGTGTATTTAAGTACACTATTTTATTACTGTTTTTATTCAGTGTTGCAAATGTAAACTATTTCATAAGGAGCAGGAGGAAATAAGTGAAATGAACAAAATGAATCATCACATAATTTGACCACCACAGAAAGTTTAGCTTTAGCATTTTTTTAGGTATTGAAACATGTCAGTTGCAGTGCCCCCTATGGATACAATTTTACAAAAATTAGTGCACTTCCAAAGAATTTTGTGCAGTGTGTGGAAATTGGTGAAGTTTGAACCTTTACATCACCAGATACTGGCTAGTGAAGCACTAAATATTTGCACTGACATTCAGTAGGTGGCGCTCCTCCACAAACTGGTCATAATAAGCAAGGGACATCAGCTTTCCAGACAAATTTTATATATTTTTGGCTAAATGGTTGTCAAGTTATTGCCTAAAACACCTCTTTCTTTAGGTACACTAGCATAAAGAGACTTGCCCACCTGGAGACACAAACCTTTATTCCAGATCAGCACATGTTCACATGGATTAGTGAAGCCCAAGTACATGATATTGTCAACCAAATATTGGACAGTAAACACTGGTATGACCACCACTGACATTGTCAGCTACTTGTTGGGCTGTTTATGCAGTAACTGTATCCTGGTGTCATTTTCAGGATCTCTCTGGTTTAAATTGGTCTGTTGATTTTAGTATTGGAGAACTAGGGATGATCCCCATGACCCACACAGAAGAGTATAATAGTGGTATCGTGCTGCCCACGCCCCCACACAGTAGACACATGGCACAGTAGACACATTTGCTCTACTGGACCCTATTAAGACTACAGTTTCTGATGAGGCCTCAGTTCACATGTTTCCAAAAGAAAGGTGTTCCTCTCAGTCTGTTATCAGGTCAGTGTTTGTTGTCTACACTCATGTTTTAGCTCAAGCAGGGTTTAACAAGTGAGTAGCACATCTGGAACAAAAATGAGGCAGGATATAAAAAGTATAGACCATGAGAGCCAGCACTGAATGTGCTCTCTCCCCAAAGAAAAACAGTACAGTGCCATCTACTGGAGGCTTCACTCAATGGCCACTTTAATAGAAACACCAACCTTACAGCTCCACTTTACTAAGACCCTCTGTCTCCTCCACTCCATTAATCACTGGTCGGTTTCTGAGCACATGATGCTGTTGACCAGATATAACTTGGGTGGTGGACCTTTGTTAGCACAGTAGTGGCACTGACTGGACAGTGGTATTGTCTGTTTGAGCTGGTATCAGTAAATAATAACTGGGGGGCAGAAACTGACCACTAATGAAAGACTAGAGGATGACTAACAGAAACGGCATCATCAGATGGGCTACAGTTGTAAACTGTGCAGTAGGGCTAGAACACTGATAAAGTGGCCACTGTAAATCAGCATAAAAGTGATCTGTTGGGAAATAATGTATAGTTGAAATCATGTACAGTTTATGCAGAGTGTAACTGCACAGTAATTTATTCATTAAGGCATCAGATGATCTTATTTAAAGGCTCAGATTTCAGTGGAGATTTTCAGTGGGTTTTTTTTTTATTTGTAAGTGAAGCTCTGAATCAGTCCTTTTATATTATTTCATTTCAATGCAACAGGATGTGTGTTCAGATTTTAAGTCAAGTAGTTACACCACTGTGTTCTTGATGGATCCAATCTCATCAATCTGACACTCCACGACGTCTCCCCTCTGCAAGACACACAGGTAAGAAAATAAGGAAATGTACAGTTGGGAATATCCTACAGTGAGTGGTTATTATTTGTAAGTTATTCATTCTTTTGTCATTGTGAACACACCACAACAAAATGTGATCTTTGCATTTAACCCATCTGTGGTGGGCAGCTGACGTGGGAGAGCAGTGCTTGGGGACGGTGTCTTGCTCACAGGTACCTCAGTAAACCTTCAGCTCACAGGGACAACTCCCAAACCGTTACACCACCAGAGGTGTTAGTCATGGCTATATCAATGTGATCAATGCGCGTGGTCAATTAAATGTAGTGTATTGTACTTATTATAATAATGTAATATATTATGCACTTGGTTTTTTTGGCCAAAAAAAATGTTTAGACTATTTTCATACATTTTGTTTGTTTGAACAATTGATTATTGTTGGAATAACTGAATCATTTACACCACAACATTAACACCACTGACAGTTGAAGTGAATAACTGTCTAGTTATTTCATTACACTGGCACCTGTTGAGGGTGGGATATACTATACTGCATGTGAACAGTCAGTTCTTGAAGTTGATGTGCTGGAAGCAGAAAAAACAACGTGTAAAGATCTGACAAATACTGAAAAAGGCCTTGTGATGGCTAGACAATGGATTCAGAGCATCTCCAAAATGGCAGGTCTTGTGGAGTGTTCCAGACATGTTGTAGTTACTACCTACTAAAAGTGATCCATGGAAAGACAACTGGTAAATCTGTGACACTGATGCCTGTGAGAAGTGAAGGCTACTCTGTCTGGTCTGATCCCACAGAAGAGCTGCTGTGGTTTAAGAAGTGAATGCTGACTCTGATAGAAAGGTCAGAACACAGATCAGAGCTATTTCAGCAGCATGAGGGAACTACTCAGTATTGGGCAGGTGGTGTTAATGTTATGGCTGATTGGTGTAGAGCTTAACACCTGCTAAATAAACTCTAATGAGCTTGTCTTCCTGTTTAAAGTGGGCTCCAGATAAAATCATAAACACAGTTGCTAAACATTGGCGTATCACATAAGGGCATGTGGGCATGGCTTTCAACAGACCTGCCATAGCCAGGCTCAACATTAGTGCTGTACTTCAACTGCACCTCCACTTTTAGTAACATGGTGACGCAAAAGGGTCTTTTTAGGGTCTGCACTGCAGCTCGCTAATTTCTGTGTGTCAGAACATATTTAGACTTCTCGCATCCACTCGAAACTCGAGTCTCTAAATAATTTGCACTTGAGCGACGTGTAAATGACATTCCTAATGACTCATGATTACTGTCGGTCATTTTTGCCACAAGAAAATATTAGGTGAAAACGAGGCGCGCAGCATAGTGTCTGCTTTCGTCTCCAGCGTGTCTGTGTGTGTGTGTGTGTGTGTGTGCGCGCGCTGCTGAATGAAAGCCAATGTTAAAAGGGCCTAATTGGGGGAAATTAGTAACTTGATGAAGGTTTCGATTTAATCACAGTGGTCCAATAGAACAGAAGCTGCTGTTCTCCCTCACTGTGGTGCTGCATACCAATATGCTGTTAGAGAGACGGGAGGCAAAGGCGGCTTTCAGAATAAATCCATAATTAGTTATTATGAGCCTCGTAATGTGTTCGTTGTAGTCGAAGGCTTTTGCTCGTCCACTTTATTTGAACACTAAAATTATTTGTTTTGGTGCCAGCGTCCGTGCTCTGGTCAGCTGCTCGCTATTGCCCTGAGGGCCAGACGGTGCTTCTAAGGTCGGTCAAGTGCCAAGAAAACCTACTTCCTGCATTTTATTGTTTTTGATATTGAATTCCCATGCAGCCCACTAAACAGTGGCGTAACGTTCAGAGTAGGAGGGAGCGTGGGAGGGATGCTACAGATATTATTGCTCCTTACAAAAGAGGCTAGAATACAGAATGTGGTGATTATCTGTGGGTATTGTTAATGCCCTCGGGAACCTAATCTAAGTAGGCTAACGGTATACATGTGTACACTGTCCTGTTAACAACCCCACCCCCGTTAAGTGAAAGTGATTGTCATTGTGAACACACAGTCACAAAGTGCACCACAACGACACGTGACCTCTGAATTTAGCCGATCACACATTAACACATGGAGCAGTGGGCAGCTATGAGAAGCACCCAGGGAACAGTGGTAAGGAGACTGTCTTAAGCAAGGTACCGTCCTGCTACAATCATATGGCTAATGTGGCCACTCCCACCCACACAGCTTTAACACAACTGTGTTTGAGTCAGAAAAACATACAGCACAAATGCTAATGACTAACTTAGCCAGCATAACTAGCAAACTAGGTCCTGTGCTCATTTAGCTGGTCATGCCACTATATATGGATATGCACGGTAGGTGAAGGTCGTTACACCCACTAAGTGGCAGAAAGACAAACTAAATGAGCATTAAGTATTCACACAAACGCCAAAAAAAGCACATCTAAAATGGCCTAGAAGCAAACTGGTCAATGCAATTCACAGAAACGTGCCTTTTTTAAGAGAAACTGAAACTAGGAGTAAACGATTATCTGCTTACATGTAAGGCAGTTGGACTCAACAGTGATCCTTACTAAGAGCCAGTGCTGCATGGACACGAATATGACCAGGAATCGGGTTTTATGAAATGTAAAACAATAGAAAAGGCAAAGCCAGAAGGCATATAAACAGCAAGTGTCCAGAAAGCTGATTCCTGGCAACATGTCATTGTCCATAGAACAATTCTTTTCCTTTTACCTCATTTTTAAGCTTATAGAAATAAATGTTATATGCAAATTATATTTTTTCTAAACCATCAGTTTAGAGCATCAGTAACTGATGTTTAACCATTAGAAATTGAGACATCACCAGCAATAAAAGCAGATTTATTTTATATTACATTTGTAGCACATAGAGACGAGCTATTAAAAAAAATTGTGGGAAAGTGAAAGTGATAATTTGTCATTGTGAACACACTCAAGCACCAAAATGCAACCTCTGCATTTAACCCATCACACGTGCACACGTGGAGCAGCGGGCAGCTATCAACAGCGCCCGGGGA
>JBBPDA010049993.1:0-13862 GCA_037974385.1 Arnoldichthys spilopterus
AGGAACGTTGTTTCGTTTTTACTGTGTACTGTGTATACTGTGAAAATGACAATAAACCTACTACTACTACTACCACTACTCAATGAATCTGGTCCCCCAGAAAGCCTTTCCAAAGTCTCTACACCTGCCTTGCCTCCTGTTGTCCTCCCTGGTTTTTCCCCACATACATCTATTGTTTTTACCTTGTCTCTATGGCCAGGTGTAATAAAAGAAAGATGGAAACAAATTAATGCCGGAAGCATGGGAAGTTCCGCACAGCACCAACAGTGTCATGTGATTTTTTCCATTAAAATGCATTTTTTATTAACATATTTTACATATTTGTTTAAGCAAATATATAAAATATGTGTATAGTCCCTAAAGACAAAAAATGCAATACATATCAAGCATAATTTAAACTGCTGAGCAAAAACATTATGACCCAAAAGATGATTATTAAAAGTGATTATAATGTGTTGAAAGCATAATGATTTAATGATGTCATAAAATCTGTTAGAAGAAATATGACACCTAATTTAGAGTATCCAGTCAACCTAAAGTGGAAACCAGAGCACCCGAAAGTAACCCAGGCGAACAGGGAACTCCACACAGAAAGGCACCTGAGGTGGACCTGATGACTGAAGCCAGGATTTTCTTGCTGTGAGGTGACAGCACCACCATGCTGACCCTAGTTTCCAAACATGAGTAATTAATATATATTAATATTATAATATGGATAAATTACATTGTGTGAGCAATTCTTTTTTTGGCTGTGTGTCTGTCCTGCTATGGGCAAGGGACCTGTAAAGGATGTTTCTTTGCCTTTTGTCCTTTGATGCATGGGATGAGCAATGGGCTCCAGCAACCTACATGACCCTGGTCAGGATATGTGGCTTGGAAAATGGATGGATGGATGGATAGATAGATGCATGGATGGATAGATGGATCAAAAATGACAAATAAAGTTAGTGGTCAGGACCTTGCCCTTGAACAGAAGGTTCAAGTTCCGGCCTGGCACCACTGAGAGTTCTTACTAGAACCAGACAATACGATCACATCACCCACGTTTTATCAAATTTGCACTGGCTCCTGATCAAATTTCCTATTGACTATAAAATACTGTTATTGACCTATAAAGCACTGAACGATCTTGCACCACATTATCTGAGTGAACTCTCTTATGATGCACCACACCTACTTAGATCAAAATATTTCTGCCTTCATGTCTGTGCTTCTTTCTAGGTCTCCCTTTTAGTTATGCTGTCATAGCGAGTCTTACCGGAGCTCCTGCCTGCACTCAGACCACAATGTACATAATTTTTAATCACTAGTAACATTTCAGCATCACTAACAATGTCTCTCTCTCCCTCTCTCCCCCGCTCTATTGATCTGCCCTGCTGAGATATCAATGATCCTGCCCCATTCTGCTATCTGGACCAGCCTGACCTACCCTGATACCCTCTTAGTGGTTAAAGTTTTTGCAGCTTTTAACCCACTCACTTCTGCCGAGGAGCTCATATCAACAGCCCTATCCACCAAAGAACTGATCTAAAGTCATTGTGGCACCTGTGCACAAGGAACTGCTGCTGCCCATTTATACTGAGAACTATTATTATTATTATATATATTTATTTTATTTATTATTTTTTGTTATTGCTATCCGGTGTCGACCAGAGGAGGATGGGTTTCCACCTTCTCAGCCTTGGTTCCTCCCGAGGTTTCTTCCTACAACTAGGGATATTTTCCTTGCCTCTGTCGCCTTTGGCTTGCTCTTTGGGGGCTCGGACCCATTTTCTGTAAAGCTGCTTTGTGACAACATTATAAAAAATGCTATAGAAATAAACTTGACTTGACTAAGGTACCTTTGAGCAAGGTACCGTCCTGCTATACTGCTCCCCGGATGCTGTCGATAGCTGCCCACTGCTCCACGTGTGCACATGTGATGGGTAAAATGCAGAGGACCATTTTGTTGTGGTGATTGAGTGTATTCACAATGACAAACAGTCACTTTTATTTTATTGATGCATGACAGGTACATAAATTAAAGGAATGATTGCTTGATTTATCTCCAGAAATGTGACACATGATAAAGTATTATTTACTATGCTTGTTTCAATACCATATTTCACTGTTGGATCAGAAATAATGAAGGTTATTACTCGCTTGATCTGTGAATGGTTAGAATGTTTTTGCTCTTCTGTGTATAGAGAGGGTAATTGAGTTTGCTGGTAGTAAATAAGATAGCATGCAGTAGAAACAAATTTTCTTTAAAAAGGGCAGTAAGGAAAGTGGGAAAGGCCAATGTAAGCATTTTTATTTATTGTGTGCTTAATGCAACATGGTCTTGAAAAGCAATCATGTGAATGAGTTTGTATTTTATGCTCACATTTTGCCATTTCCCTACATTTTTTAACATTGCTCACCCACAATGTGTCACTTTACTTAACATTATCTACAAGTGCTCTCCACAGGGTACATGGCATCATGGACTATAAAATAACATAAAATATCAGAACATTTTAATTCAAAATCTAGCTGCCATACTGCCATGAGACTAAAACTGTGTCACATTGTGTATACTAGATGCTACATATGTGTTCATAGGGGTGGACACAATGTGCAGTCCAGATGCTTCTCATAATGTTTAACTTATCTTAAAGATTTAAAGCAGAAACACACAGGGATCATGGGATTGGCAAGTGTAAAAGTGCACATGTAATGATCCGGGGGTGTTTGGCAGCAAACGCAGACAGGACTGACGTGAAACAGTGGGGTTTATTCAACTGAAAGGGACCGACAAGGACCAAAACAGTGTACACAAAACACAAACAACGTCGGACAAGGAGGGACGCCCACGAAAGCCCTTTAACCCCTTAGATAATTGCCCACAGCTGAGCCCGAGCTTCGGTTCAGCTGTGGGGGCGGGGCTAGGGCGCCCTCCTGACAGCACATGTCAACAGTAAAAGAGATTAGATAAATTCAACCTGCATGGGAGGTGTATGAGAAAAACCATTTGCTCTTCAAAAAGAACATTAGAAACAACTGAAAGAACATGAACACAAAGAGTGGGCTTTTTGAAATAATGTAAATAAAATTGTTTGGCCACAGTAACAGTACACATGTGTGATGTGGACCAAAGAGAGCTCTTTAGAAAAAGAATCCCATATCAGCTGTGAAGCATGGTTGCTAAGCTACCTCAGGGACTAGGCAGCATGCAGTCATTGATTCAGCTATGAATTCTGCATCATATCAAAGAGTGCTTAAAAATGTTGTGAGTGGAAAAACTAAAGTGTAACTAGGAATTGACCTTTCAGGAAAATAATGATCCTAAGCACACTAGAGAATACACCAAGGAATACTTTAAAAGAAGAATGGACTGACACTGTATGGGATTTTCAAAATGACATAACATGTAAGAAAATTGTCTGTAAGGTGAGAGGTTTCAGAAGGGGCCATGTGGAGGTGAGAAAGGGGACACTCCCGCTCGTGGCACTGTAGATGTAAACTGCTCCCCAGACGCTGGGTTAAATGCCGAGGTTACATTTCATTGTGGTGCTTGAGTGTGTTCACAATGACAAATAGTCACTTTCACTTTCACTCATGGGGAAACTTGTCACAAGTGCACACTCACTATTTAAAGTTTGTAGCAACATTCATCCATCCTTTTTCTAAACCACTTCTTCCAAGTTGTGTTGCGGGGAAGCTGGAGCTAATCCCAGCTGACTACAGGCCCTAGGTGGGGTACACACAGGCCAACCCATTGCAAGGCAACACAAAAACAGAAAACCATTCACATACACTCACACCTACAACCAACCTATTCCAAGCCTTTGGACAGTGAGAGAAAACCATAGCACCCAGAGGAAATCCATGTAAACATGAGGAAAGCTTGCAAACACCACAAAGAAAAGCACCCTTGGCCAACTTGGGTTTCAAACCCAGGACCTTCTTGCCGTGAGGTGACAGTGTTAACCACTGTGGCACTGAGGCACCCTGTAGCAACATAAGATGTAATTAAGTAATAAATACAAAATATGTGGCAGACCTTTAACTTATTCTTTTGAAGTAATTTGTAATACTGTGATCTACTGCTGCCATGATGCATAAAATGTATAAAAAATGTGAAAAAATCCTCTGGTCTCACATATCTCTCTGGACACATATGTTACTACCCCAATGGACATGTCTCTGCCTCTCTAATCTAAATAGCATGCCCAGTTTAATTTGGTTTAAGATTTAAATTTGTATAAAATAATTTAATGGTTATTCGTTAAATTATTGTTTAATGGTTAAGCTTTTAAAAGGTTCTTCACACATTATTAGTGGCACATGCTTGCCACTCATTTTGTTCATCTAAACTGGGAGCGAATTTGTTCATGAATGGGTAAATTGTTCACTTTTCTTGCAACTGCTGCTCATTCTCAGTGTAGGAATGACTGATTTATTTGAATCATGGGTCTCCATGTCTAAGTCTTCTGATAGACAGTGCTTTCATACAGGAATTTTAACTGAATAACTAAATGAGCTTAGGACCAAAAGAAGCTAAAGAGTTCAACAGAAGTGAACTTTTTTTTTTTTACCAATGTAACAGGGCCACCGTATTGGGTGGTGTTAGGATGATTCCAAGGGTCAAGTATTAATAGGGAGGTTTCAGTGGTATGTTAATTAATTTTGAGTGCCCAATATTATATTCCTTAATAGAGCCCAAACTTTCTGACAGCGCCCTGGAAGTTATGCAAACCATGTCGTGTTTGAGACACATACTCTTTTCTCATTTGATTAGTTAGTTTTACTGGACGAGATTAAATGATCAGACTCATTAAAATGATTGATACTCTCTTCACTTCTGTTTTGGGGCAAGGACTAGTGTAAGGGCTGGGACTCACCTGGAGCAGGATTAAGAAACACCAAATCATCGATAGGTGTTTGCTTCTAAATTCAAACTGTGGCCAATGACCGCGATGCACTCTGTCCAATAGTCTTCCTACTCTGCGGACACGTGACATCTTGGGTTTGATGGACAGCAAGTTTTAGCTAATGGCTTGCTGCGAAAGGCGGATCTACAACGTTTCAGAGCGCGGCTGTAGAGCGACAGTGGTTCGCTGTGGTTGCTCTTGGTCTGTTCGTTACCAAAGCTGTATCAGGGTATTCCGGCATGGCTTTGTCCCAGACCCTCGACGATTCCCCGGATTGGCGGAATCATCGGCTCCGGACGGACCCCGAGCTCTCTGCTGTTTATAATGAGCACCACCGATTGGCGTTGGAGGCTCTAGTGTCCGGGGGCAGAGAGTCTTTCCTGGAGTTTCTCCAGAGGGAGCGACTACCCTGCTTTCTCTCCGCAGGGGAGCTCCGGGGGATACTGGCCGCAGCAGCTCCGCCTACGTGTCTCCCTAATTTAGAGGACTCGGGCTGGGAGCAGAGCGCCACAGTAGACGGATCTTCCCTCACATATTTTCCCGAGGTGTCGGATGTGGAGCCACCGCTGCTTGAGCTCGGCTGGCCCGCCTTCACCGCTGGCTCGTTCCGCGGTGTGACCCGTGCAGTGGCGCACTTCCAGCCCGCTTACGGAGACTCTATCTACCGCTGCAAGGAGGCAGTTCGTAGGATGATCCGAAGCGCCAAGGAGGTAAAAAGCCACCGATTGATTTTTTGGGGGAAGAGAAAATGATGTTTATGGTTAGGGTTACGCATTTTCAGGACCCTACTTACACACAAATATAATTTCATGGTTCGGAGTCAGAGTCAAGTTAATGACTACTACACAATTTGTTCGCTTATAAGAGACAAAGTATGCTCTATCAAAAGCTTAAGTCTTTGTGGACCGGAGACAAATGCCTAATATGCAGTATTTGGTTTTTTTCGATCAATGCTTGCCTTTGTAAATTTTACTTTTCTGCATTTCTTTGCAGCGAATTCCTTAATCAAATCACAGAAATCCCTCAACCACACCACTCTCATAGAAGCAAATGTCTTGAGACGTACTTGCCATTTACAAGCTTGCGTTGGAAGTGAAATCCTGTGAAAAAAAGCATTTCTGATATTTGTATGTGCTCTCAAGCTTTGCCCGGACTGAATCGTTGGTCTTTCCCAAGTGAGCTGAGTCAGTTCTGTACTCAGCTGCTCCAGTCCCTCTGTAGCCGGTAATGTTAAACTTGTGCACTCTGGTTTCGCTGTTAAGCAGGTGTGAGTTTAACAATCGTGGCATTATGTTTGCGTTAGAACTACGAATAACGCAGAGCCGTTGAATTTGTCTCAGTTTCAGAACATTAGTTCGTGCCTGCGAGAAAGATGGTGGTCCTGGCACTGCATCATCACTCACCGGTTTAAATCCTGACGGGCACCGCTTTAATTTGTCTTTTTCAGCACCTCTTTCTTACCCTGATATTTAATACGTTCTGTTGTCTGCTATGACTAATTATGGCTATAGATCGATGTTCAGCAGTAATGCAAACAAGTACCAAGTTTAAAGAGGTTTTAGTCTTAATGAGAGAAACTCACCTTCATAATGTTTGTGTGATGCTAGAAACACAACATCTTTTGAACATTTGGTCCTATTATATTATTTGTGATGTGGTGATTAAAAAACAATTGCAGTGTAAAAAGTCTGTATGATCAAATTAGGCCATGTTTACCTTAAGTTGAGAAGTTTTACTTGATTCACTTGGCTCACTGACATCGCAGGCATGGAAGGTATACGACTGGTAGCCAATGTCAGTGCCTGTTGTAGATGGATTTTAGAATAATAAAACAAATGTCTTGTTTTTTAACAAGCTAGCTTAATGACTTACTATTGAAGAGGTTGACGCAGGCTTCATTTTTTCAACTGTTGTCGTTTTTGTGGGGTCAGGTTGGTTGTTTTTTTGACCAAACCCGAGACAAGTATGGGTCCAGTTGAATTGAAAGTGACTTGTCATTGTGAACCTACTCAAGCACCACAATGAAATGTGACTTCTGCATTTAAACCATCACACATATACACGTGAGGCAGCGGGCAGCTATCAGCAGCATCATGGAAGCAGTGTAGTGGGACGGTACCCCAGGGGTGACTGGGCCGGGACTTGCTGGAGGGACCTTCTGTTCAAGGGCAAGGTTCTAACCATTAGGTCATTACTGCCCAATATCCGCACATCCAAACAATGTCTGTACTATACCCCTCAGTTGCCATGTAAGATTGTAACAGACTGTGGTAGGCCAAACGTGCAAGATGAGATTTCAAGGTGAAAATCTTTAAAGGAAAAGCATTATTCTGGAATATTTAAGAAAACCACTGGAGTATTTAAAGCGTATACATGCATACTCACAAAGTACAACAATACTTAGCTCACAAAATGCTGTTCGATTTGAAATGTTGCCCCATCCTCTTAAGACCAAAAGTTTGGGCACCTCTGTTCTTGCAGCACACACTTATAGCTGAAGGAGTCCTGGGTTGTTAACTGTAAGCTAAACTGGGCATGGTCTAATAAAAGGTAATTTAAAACTCATTTCAGGCTTGTAGTTCATGCATTAAAAATATGATCATGACTCATGTTTGTCCTTGTTGTGATCCCCACCTTAAATGCAAATGTCAGTTCTCTTTGAATAGGTACCAGGAAATTAGGCTTTACTGTTAGGAATCATAGTTGGAAAAGTAACCCCTCTGAGAGTCTACTTAAGCACCATTTAATTCACTGTGTCAGCTGGAGATCTCCGTGGGTTATTTTTGTGGAATGATGAGAATGTGACTTTTACGCTGAGTTGCTGCTGAGAGTTCCAGAGACGCCACAACATGTCCTTCACTCCTTCAGACATGCAGCTTTAAGTTTTTAGCAGTACAACCTGCAGGCAGTTTTACACCAGCATGCCGCTGATCTAGCTAGAAGTTAGCATCCCAGATACAGTCACTACACACAATTATTAATCACTCTGAACATTGCTCACCAGCTGCCTTAGCCATGATTAGGTTTCTGTTTGTTCTTGGGGTGTAAAGAATAATGGACAATATTATTTATTTCCTCCTCCTCCTGCAGGTGATTGCCATAGTAACAGACTCCTTGACAGATTTGGATGTTTTCCATGACCTGCAGGAGGCGTCCTCACGCCGCGTGCCAGTGTACATCATACTGGATCAGTCTTCTCTCCCAGAATTCCTGCAGATGTGCAAAAGCCTTCGGGTGCGTCTGGATGAGCTCCGGGTAAGCTCTCTGTCTTCCTCTGACTCTCACGCATGCTCTCTCGTTTTCTCTCTCTCTCTTTCTCTCGATAAGGTTTTTACTGAACAGCTTTAAAATAATTTTATAGTTGTAACCAAATGAATGAATAATGCTGGTTAAAGAGTAAAGGAACTTCATGGATGGTTTAAAAAGCATCTTCAAACCTTTCTGCTAACAGTACTTTGTTTGTGATTTGAAGCACATGAGGGTGAGGACTATAACCGGCTCGACTTACTACCTGAGGTCAGGTGCCCGGATTACTGGAAAAGTCCATGAGCGCTTTATGCTCATTGATGGGAACAGAGTGGCTACAGGCTCCTACAGGTGATTCTCCTGCTTCAGTTAACTAGGTTACTCTGTGTGTGTGCTCTTTTAAAAGTGTTGCCTTATTTACTCGTCTTTACACATACAGCTCAGTATTTGTCTTCTACTATCTGAAGCACTGTTTTCAGTTTTGTGCCAAGGTTATATGTCTTTACCATTATCCCTCCACCTGTGTCTTTTCATCTAAAGACCTCATCCTTAACTGAGATACATGAGCACAGGCCTTATCTTTAAATGAATGTGCTGTTCAGTATGACTTAAACAAGCATGAGGTTTTGTTTACCTTTTTTTTTTTTTCAATAAAAGTATGAAGAGGACATGTCGTTCAACTATATCAGTAACTTGCATACCTATATGAAGAATTTTGGCACCTTGTTGGAGACAGCATGTATAGATGCATAGATCGAATCAATAAAAGACTGAGACCAAATAATTAGACAGGAGTTTCAGGCGTGCTTCCACTTGATTAGAATGAAAATCTACAACCTCTCAAACAGAAGTCACAGGTTAATCATGATTTTATCTGATCATATTATTTTATCCAATGATTTGTTCAATTTTAATACCTTACAATTTGTGGGGATTCGATTCATTTCGATGTAGTTGATTCAGTTTGATACTGGGGTCTGCCAGCAGTATGAAATATGATCATTTTACACACTGATACATTAGATTATGTTCTGTTTAGTTCAATAAATGGTGCATCGCTACAGATCGATTCATAGTTACACCTCTACTCTCAATTGAACAATCTGCAAACTTGTGAAGTAGGCTATCGGTAGGTGGCATGGAAATAGTTTGCCATTTCACTGTGTAGCCTAATATAGCCTTGTCTGCTCCAAGCTAACCCCTAACAATGCTAAAAAAAAGCCTTTCACCACTAGCTAGTTTTAGCTGGTTACCACCCTCATAGTTTGACTCACCTGATTTAATGGTTGTACAAAGGTTTTTGTCAGCTTGTCAGACTCTATCCAGCTGGATCAGGCTGTTTATGGCTAGCTACTCTGTTTTACCTGGCTGTTCAGCTGGTTAGTCTGACTGGTCAGACTTGTCTAATGGTCAGGTCATACAGTGGTGCTTGAGAGTTTGTAAATTACTTGTGGGCCCCCATTTTAGGATCTTTTAATGGCAACCCACAATAAAGCCTTAAACGTGGGCCCCAGCTTGGGAAAATTATGTAGGGGACCTCACATGCTAAGTTCTCATTTACATGAGCTACCAACATGGGGACCTGCATGTTTCCACCATGTCACAATTAGGGTTGCAAAGGGGTGGACAATTCCAGGTAAATTTCCAGAAACTTTCCATGGGAACTTTAGTTTGGGAATTTTGAAAATATTCCAAATTGCTTGAGTGTATTCACAATGACAGAGTTTCACTTCAATTGGAGATTATTAAGAGTGGGCAGCACAGCCAATGGTTATTATGTGAGGATCGGTTCCTCCACTTGTGTCCGGGCCAACTGCATGTTTGCAGCATTGTCAGTAACAAGTGGAAAAAATTTATCTGGTCCAAGGTCATTAATGACTACTTTTATCTCTTCAGCAATGTAGGAGCCTGAATGTCAGTTGTCCTTTGTCTCTGTAGAATATAGGCTGAGGGGTGGCAAGAATGTAGTTAGTAATTCCTTGTCCCTGAACATTTGATCACCTATCAGAGATGACTGAAATGCAGTCTGCTTTGTCAATGGTTTGCTTGACCTTTGTTTGCACTCTGTTGAACTTCATCCAGCAAATGTCTATTTAGTGCAAGTCTACTTGAGGGAATTTATGCTGGTTGGAGAAACATTAAAAAAAAAATCTGTTTGAAAAAAATCTCTTCCAGTACACATTGGATGGCAACATCAGGGGTAAGCCAGTTGCATAGAACTAGGTATCATACATTTAGCATATCTGGTTTACCAGGTAGGTAGCTACTATATGAATACATTTTGATTAAATAGTTGCTAGTTAAACACCATAAAAGCATAGATCAGATATTATCTACCTCATAATATAATCAAAATGTACTTTACTTGTAATGTAGTCATTGGGCTCAAATGTGTGGCTTCAATAGTTTCTATATGTGCTGTGGCCTGGAAAAAGTATTCTAAAAGAAAATAATTCTAGAAATCATTTTGCATTTGATGGAGGAATGCACAGTGCGTGTAGGGGGTGTGGCCCCAATTGCCCTGCAGTAAGTAGTGTGCTATGTGCCTGTGATTGAGGAATAGCATAAATACTGTATTTGCATCAAATCTGATTGTTTTAGATTATGCTACAATATATTTTCTACCAACTATATTTTATGTTCCCAACCTTCAACATTGAAAACTTACAGTTTATTCTTATAAATTCCTGTTAATTCTCATGGAAAATTTCCAACTTTGAAAATTCCTGGAATTCTGCAACCCTAGTCACAATACACAGATCAGCCATAACATCTACACCACTGACAGATTAAGTGAATAACACTGATTATCTAGTAATTTAATTACAAAGCCACCTGCCAGAGAAATGAGATATATTAGGCAGCAAATAAACAGTCAGTTCTTGAAGTTAATGTCCTGGAAGCAAGAAAATTGGGCAAGCATAAAGATCTTGGCCATTTTGATAAGGGTCTTATTGTAATAGCTAGTTGATGGCAGGTTTTGCGGAGTGTTCCATGTATGAAGTTGGTTGTATCTGTCAAGTGATCAAAGGAAGTAGAACTAGTAAAACAATGACCGGGTCATGGGCACCCAAGGCTCACTGATGCACGTGGATGTGGTCTGATCCAAAAGAAAAGCTCCTGCTGCACATGCTGGATGTTAATGCTGGATATGACAAAAAGGTGTTAGAACACTGTACACCACAGTCAGAGCTGTTTTTGGCAGCATGAGGGGGACCTACTCAATCTTAGGCAGGTGGCATTATAATTTTATGGATGATCGGTGTAAGTCCCTGCTGTATGGTCATAGCCATTGTTCCTTTTGTATCTGTCTCATCTAAACTTTAATGCTTTTAAAAAATTATATTTCCTGATTTTGAATAAGTCATTTTAAATGCTTTCACATGTACAAATCTGTGCATTGCTAATTTTTATTTTTTTTTTAAATTTAGGAATCTTACAAATTAGCAATATATTGTATGTGTGCGCATTTTGATTTTTTCTTTTTTGCAGTTATCATATCTGTTGTCCAGTAAAAGTTTTTCTAGCAATGTGCATTCTCCTTTTTTGACATTTAGATGTGTATCTATATTTTTATCTTTCTCAGGTTCAACTGGACTGATGGTAAATTGAACAGTAGTAATTTGATTGAGCTTTCTGGCCAGATTACAGAGAGTTTTGATGAAGAATTCAGAATCCTGTATGCTCAGTCCCTCCCAGTCAACACCAGTGCACCTTCTACTGTCAGAAACGGCGGAATCTTTGATCCCCTGCTGCTCAAAACCCCAGGAACCCCACAGGGCCGGGCAAAAAATCCAGCGTCGGCATGTATGACCAGCACACCAACCACAGCTCGAACCCAGCAGAGCCAACAAATTCAGCAGAACAGTAAAGAGAAAGAGGGTGAAGGCAGGAAAAGCTCTTCAGTGTCTGACACCTCTACACTTGGAGAAGACTGGATGGAGAAAGATATCGTCACTGCTGATGAAACTCCAGGTTTATCTCCAGTGAAGGGAGAAAATGCTAAAAACCCAATTAGCGTTCATTCTGTTGGAGTAATGACCTCTCCAGCTGCTCAAATCTGCCACATTTCCACACAAACAAGCCCAACCGCACACAGAACAGTCCAGACAGAAACGCATCCTGAACCTCCATCTTTCAACTCCTCCAGTCCCAGCTCCTCCTCCAGTCCCAGCTCCTCCTCCACCGCAAGCAGTTCTCCATCCCGAGATGGCCCTGCAACTCAGACACTGGATCTCCATCCCCCGGGCCGAGGTAGTAACCTGAGAGAGTGTTTCTGCAGGCTGGCCAAAGAACGACAACTTCACTACACCACTATCCGTTCCAAGCTGGACCACATGATGCTGTTGTTGGCCCACAGGCGTGAGCATGTCGATGTGGGCTTGTCCCTTAGTGCTGGTCTGCACAGGGCCTACAGGGGCCCTGCTCATGCAGCGATGGAGGGAGCGTTTATGGGGACGTGGCCGAAGATAAGGGGTCTGCAGTGAAGGATGTGTGAGAATAGAGCACAGCTTTGAAGTGCCTTTACAAAAATAAATTAGAATAAATTTCCACAAAGTAATGATTTATGTTAAATAGCGCTAGGATAATTATTAAGGGTGGAGTAGTCATTAGTGGTTAAATGATGTGCTTTGATAACCATGTAAACGAAGTAAGTTTGAGAATGAAAAGGGGTTATCTGAGTACTTTCTAATGCTTTGTAATGTTCATTTGCTGCATGTGACTGTTCTGACAGATTACATTACACTAGAGCAAGGGTAGGTAATACAGCCTGTTGGTTTACTGTACCATAAGAAGTTTTAATTAAATTTTTTTGTGCATTACCAATATATTATGTGCGATAAGTGCACATTATATTGGTAATGCACAAAAAAAATTTACTTTGAGGGGGGGGGAGGAGAATGCATTGAACTGAAAAGGCAAGCTCAAACATGAAAAATAAATAAATAGTTTCCAAATAATAAACATACTAATATTATAACCTTGTGTACTACAGTATGTGCAATTAACTCAAGTGTCCTTGACTATAAAGAGGCTGTTCATCTGAGACTGTTCCATTGTTTTTATATTATATTTTGGTTCTGTTGTTGGATTTTTTTTGTTTAATTGTTTTTGATGTTTAAAAATATGGCTATGTGCCAGTAGGGACTATTTCAGAATTTCTGCTCTTTAGCTTTATTCTGCCAATTTTGCAGGCTGTGGGGTTTTCAAGTTGAGTCAGTCTCGTCATTTAGAGTTTATGATTATGAATCATTTGTTTAATAACCCTTTCCCCATTTGTATTCCATTTTTGCTTATATTTTTTCTTCTGTTTTTACCGGTTTTGTCCAAAGACATGTTTAGACTAGGGATGGTTGACAAATATGTGCTTAATTTTATTGACATTGGACAAATGTTTAGATTTGACAAATTTTATTATTTATTGTATTCCAGAAAAGCTGAATGTAAAATTGGCCTGCTATACTTAAATATCTGCATTTTACTGCATTTATAATCCTATAGAGATAAATGCTAATTCCGTTGGTCCTAGTTTAAATTTTTGCAGTTTATAAATATGTATCATTTGTATCTGCTTTGGCATATACAGTGAGTATGGAAAGTATTCAGACCCCCTTCAATTTTTCACTCTGTCATATTGCAGCCATTTTCCCCTCATTAATGTACACACAGCACCCCATATTGACAGACAAAAAAAGAATTTTTGAAATTGTTGCAGATTTA
>JBBPDA010050003.1:0-13862 GCA_037974385.1 Arnoldichthys spilopterus
TGGGTGTTTCTAATAAAGTGGCCAGTGAGTGGAAGCACAGGGTGGGTGTTTCTAATAAAGTGGCCAGTGAGTGGACGTACAGGGTGGGTGTTTCTAATAAAGTGGCCAGTGCCTCAGTAAAGAATATTTTTTAAATATTTTAGTTTGTGTTTCTGTCTTGCTGTCGGCTGTATGTTGAACATTCTCTTCTCCCAATGCACAGTTAAAAAGGCGTATAAGTTTCAGCTGAAAAAAAAAACAACAGGAGGGACTGTTTCCTCTTGCTTCCTCTTCTCTAAATGGGGAAACGTGCAGTCATTTTTACCTGAGGCCTGGACGAATCTGTCAAGAAAAGACTTCAAATTCAGCTCGTCATGAAAGGCAGACTGCCGGCAAACGGAGAAAACAATTAATGCGCAGACGCACAAACAGGCGGGTGGTTTCCCAGTTCGACCTCAACGCTCTCGTATAACTTTTACCTTCAACAGTACATTACACTGTTCAACACCCATGCACTGAAAGGCGATACGGGATTTCAGAGGGTGGTCTTCACTGGAGCTGCTCTTAACCCTCCAGGACTCATTTACGGCTGTCATTACAGCAGCGGTTACAGTATACCACTCTAATGGCATGCAAATGGGTAATGCTTATCTTTAGGATCACAAACTAGAATAGAATCACGCCCCCCTGGCTTTTAAAGGCCCACCACAGCCGCTCTGATCCCATAACAGACTTTTAGCAGCTTCTCACCGTGAAAAGACAATGAGAGCAGAGTGAATGTGAGACGGGGGTAAATTCACATGCACTCTTGTTAATCATCAGTCCAGCTGTGCTTTTATCACTGTCGCCATCTGCACCAACATCACAGTCCCAACCACCTCACATTTACACCATGTAGCTCTTGGGCCAAATACTGACATTCATAACTTCGGAGAATCTGAGACCTCGGCCTGGGAACGATAATGCAGGACTAAGCCAGAAGCTCTGAAAAAAAGAGGGAAAAAAAACACATGACGTTCCCATTGCCACAGACTGACATGCAGAGTGTGTCTAACCTCACACTACAACACTGCAGGACTGATGTATGTGTGTCAAATAATTTATAATGAGCTTTTTACAGCAGATGTCACAAAGCAGCTTTACAGAATCTATGTCTAAGCCCCTAATGAACACGCCAATGGCGACGGAGGTGGGAGAAAAACTCCCTAAGCTGGAGGGAGGAACCTCAGGAGGAACCAAGAATCAGAAGGGGAAATCATCCTCCTCTGGTCGATACCGATAGCAATAAAAGTTTGTAAAGATGGCATCAGCCTGTAGCATGGAGCAACATATCCAGCAGATCATGGCCATCAGAACAAAACCTTATATCTCCATTTTTGTCTTTTTTTACATTTTCAGAAAATCAAATGCTGACATTTACATTGTGTAAAAAGATCATGATGAAGGTAGCAAAGGAAATGGCTAAATTATATTCAAAAGTTACATTTTACATTAACTTCCATTATAAGTTAAGATGGTTTTTGTGACGATCGTGGGTGTGCTAGCACTCGCAGGCAGGACTGATGGAAACGGCGTTTATTGATGAACACACACGAAAACTCAGGAACTTAGACTAGGGATAACATACAGGAGACTATGGGCTATGGAAACTATGAGTAGCACGTACAATGATCATGACTGCAAGACAAACAGACAGACAAAGACGGACCTGGAAGGGTGGCACACGAAGACTTTTAAATGCACAGGAAACGACCCACAGCTGAGCATGACTCGACTCAGCTGTGGGGGCGGGGCTTAGATTGACAATTTTGTGCTTGTCTTATAAAGTTCCCATTTTGGAGACAGCAACATTATGCATTTTGTTAATATCCAAGAAAAAACATGTATCCCCAAAATGGAAACTTTCCAAGAAAAGGCAAAAATGATCTTCTAATGCAAGTTATTGGAGGAACATTTTTGAATGAGTGATGCTGGAGCATTTTTATTGGTCAGTTCATCATTAAGGTTTTACACAATGTAAAGAGCAGCTGCTGTGTTGATGTAAAAAAAGAAAAAGAAAAATTGAAGTACATCCTTTTTTTCTGGACTGCAATGTTATGAAGCATATGCAGTACATGGAGGTGGTTAGTGGTGGATGAACTACTCTGAGACAGGAGATCAGGAAGCCCTGATGATGGGTGATCTGGTTGTGGGAAACAAAAGGGGCAGCAGTTCCTAGGGTACAGGTGGGCCACAATGACAACAAAGTGAACCTTAGAGCTGTCCATGTGCAGGGGTGAGTGGGTTCTAGTGGTAAGAAGGATGGATCAGGCAGGTCTGGACAGCAAGACTGTATCTTTAATCTAGTTTAATATCTTTTCATTATGAGATTTTGTTGTAGATATATACTGTAGATATAGAAACACTCAGAGACATGTGGAACTTCTCGCTCTGGATGTTTTTAAATACTGAATTATGTGGGAAATTAAAAAAATTGGTGGGATTCCCCATTGAACTAGCAAAACTGAAATGAGAGAAGTTAAAGAGCCTCATCACAGCTCTACTCACCATCTCCTCCCCTGGACAGGGGTGACAGATTTATCTTCTGTGGAGCGCAAAATCCAAATATGATGATGAAGCCATGTATGTTCTTCTGCCAGATAAGTAGAGCATAGCAGAACTGGTTGATTTTCAGCTAAGAACAATAACTATTTACCATGAACCAAGAACTCTCCCACCCCTTCCCTATACCCCTTCTCTTTTGCTCCACCCTTTTTTATTCTGAGGGCACTTTACACACTGTTAGCAACCTGAAACATTCCACAAACATTCACTTTTTAACCAACAGAATAACAGCTTGGTGTTAGGAGCTCAATGGAACCGTTAAGCTAAAACTGAGCACTTCACAGATCCCTCATGATCCCAGATGTTTTCAGTCATGATGTGTTTCAGTCCAAATTTAGTTTCAGAACCAGATCTATAAAGCTAAGGTCACTAACACCATACGCTCTATTTTATATATTTTTACAAACAAATAAGGTGCAACTAAAATTTACAGACATGTCCAAATCCATTTTGCTCTTTTCATGGCAGGAAAAACAGACTTTACACCAGCTCATGTTGCACCAAGTTTGTCCAAACTCTCTTTTGTTCTAATTGTTCACAAGTTTGTTCTGGGACATAACATGCAATAAAAACTTATCAGAATAGCACATCCCTCTACCTTTTACAGGCAAGGGTGGATGAGCTACAGTGGATTACTTTTATAATGGCATGTTTACCTGGTAAACCAGATCACAGGTTTAGACCTGCTTGCATGTGAAGTCAAAATGCCTGAGCACATTATTTACAGGAGCAGCACCATTCTAAACCATAAGTGCACTTTGAGCATCATGTACCTGCATGTTACTAAAATACACAATTAAAATATGCTTTAATAATGCACAACTGACTTTAGACGTAATTTTTAGTCAAAAACGCAATTCTTAAAATAGCAACATGCTGACAATGCCTCACCTTGTTTAAAAAAGCACCACTCCTGCAAAGGGAAAAACATGCAACATCATTTGCAATGCAATGAAACTAGTAAAACCACATTACATTGCACTTTCTGCTGGTGTAAAACAGGGTCCTAGAATTCAACAGTCACCAAATCTTTTCACCCCCAAAACCTTGTTTAAGCCACTTAAACGGCATCCAGCTCTTCATTAAGATAGAGCAGACTTATGGGCGTGGTTTAGGACACTGTATGACTTACTGTGAGCTATAAGCATGAACTTAACATCAGACACCTGTTTCAGACCAGCATAAGGACAACAGGGCTGATCTTGGATCAGGTTTTTCCATATTTATGATGTCACTGAAACTGATCCTGATCAAGTTTTGTAGTTTTTGTAATTTCAAAAAAGCTAAATTTGGACTCCAAATGAATACTGGCTGATCAAACGCACATGGGAAAAGGTGGAGAACTGTGGAAGTTTGATTTTTGCCAATTTTTTCCTTTAAACGTTAGGCTGTCTCCTGTAAAGGGTCTTCAACACCGGCCTTAATGGGTTCATGTTTAGGGGTCTTATGTGGTTGGGTTTATAACCCTGTAATGCAAGCAGCAGGGCCCAAGCCTCAGCCTTTCACTCACTCACTCACTCTCTCTCTCACACACACACACACACACACACACACACACACACACACACACTCAGGTTTAACAATTAGTCCGTCAACGCGAGGCAGAACTGCAGAGCACTTCAGCAGCTGCTGCAATTGGAACAAATGCTAGCGTCAGGAGCTTAAGTCCAGAGCACTGCTTTCCCTACCCAATCGCAGACACACACACACACATACACACACACACACACACACACACACACACACGAGTCTGTTGGAGATAACTGAACACCTCCACATGCTCTGTGGCTTGAAGCAGAGGCTAGCTTCCTCCTCGCCAGCTTCTAAGGAGTATGACCTTAAATGGAGCAGCCGCATCTTAGAATCACGGACACCTCTGAGGTTTAGGCATGTGGTCAGCACCATGTCAAGGCTCTAGAATGTAACTGCTACATCATTTAAGGTGGAACAGAAAATTTCAAGTTAGAGGGTAACATTAGCAACCAACCTTTCATACATTCTACAGACGTTCACTCTTCAGCCAACAGAATAAAGGCCTTGCTTTGAGATGAGCCTATAGAAACATTCTGGTAAAAAATTACACCTTCACTGACTTGTGATCAGCCAACACGTGGTTGGGTCCAAATGTAGCTTTTTTAGTGTTGAGCTGGAGCTACGAGGCTAACGCCGCTGACACTAGAAGTCGATAGTCACCCAGATCTTTTTTATGCGTGAAATTTTAGTGGAGGTGACTTGTGCACGTGGTTTAGGGCACTGGATGTCTTACTGTGAGCTACAAACATAAACTAAACTTCACTTCTACAGAGAGACAGACAGACAGACAGACAGACAGATACTACTTTTCTACTAGATAACAGTGCAATGCTGGAGCCAAGAGCCAGAACACACCAACATAAATCACTGAAGCAAACAGGTAGACCAGAGAATTGGGGGTAGACAGATCATGATGTTTTAGTGACCCTGTTTAACCTGAACCCGTATCAGTGTGGCATGATGACAGACTGCAGGCCTTCCCTTTCTTTTCCCCTCCCATCATTCGTCTCTCTCTCTCTCCTCTGGAGCCGTCTCAGGGTGCAGAAAGAGATGCCATTAATCTCCTGTCAGAGAAGATTCCGCTTCATTACAAAAGGCTACAGCAAGTAAAAGACATCTGACTCTTCGCTGACACTGGACTTGGCAGGCAGCCGTGCTCCCCTTTCTTTATTTTGGAGTTAATTTATCTACATACAGAACCAGAGCTCTGCCAAGCTGTTAAACACCTTCATCTTGGATCTCCAACGTTCAGATTTATGGAACAGATGGATCAGAGATTTGAGGGCTGTGTAAACGAAGAAAGTCTGCGTCCGACCATGTTTCTGTGCAGAACCAGCTCCATTTATTCACTGTAACCACGTAACGCGTTTGAAGAAGTTTGTTGACTTCTTCTATCAAGCAGGAATGAGGACGGTTGGGGTCAAGTGCTTCAAAAACAAGCAGAAACATCAATCAACGACTGAAAGACACTCTAGATGGTACAATAGCACTTTTTCAAATTTTCTGTGGCTGTTTAGGAAAAATGTCAACACAACTTCTACAAATCTGTAAAAAATAAAATAAAACAAACAAACAAATAAATAAATAAATAAATAAAATGTGTGTAAAAGACGACTTTTTCAAATAAAGATAAATTAGACTTGTATAACGCTGAGCTATGTACTTGTTTTATTGTTTATACTGTTGTTCAACATTATACACCAACCAGCCATAACATTAACACCACTGACAGGTAAAGTCAGTGAACACTGACTCTAGTTATTTCTAGTCCATCTGCTCCAATTCCAATGAGGAACTGCGCCTGAAACTTTGTTTTCGTCAAAACTCTCTGCCTGTGATTAGCTCCACAGGGGTCCCAGCAATATGAGAAAAATTATGGAAAAAAGTGTGTTCTAAGCTGATATTTTATACTAGACATGTTACAGAATTGAATGAAATTTCTACTAAATTTTCCTCCCAAATCAGATCCAGCTTCTCCTAGTCTGATCTGCTCCATACTGATCCCTGGTGTCTGACAGCTCCCTGATTTATGGGCAAGCTCACAAACCATTACAGGCGTCAGGATTCCTGCCATAAAACTGACTGACAGCACAAGACCCTGACGTTAAACACTCTGACAAGCAACAAACTAGGATTTATGTGGATGTGGAGAAAATGCTTCCCCATCACACAGTAAGCTGCTTGGTTCCTCACCTATTTGCCTATTTGAAGAAATCGGAAGTTCACACTTTGACAACATTTGCTTGCAACTGCTGTGGAATCTTTCTTCTGTTATGGACCAGCTTGCTGATGCTCGCAGTTGTTTTCTTCCGGATCTGGAAGCCGTAAGTGGCTCCTGGATCCTCCGTCACAGTAAAACTGGAAAGCTACAAAGACATGTTTGACTTTGGATAAATTTACCATTTCCAAAAAAGTTCACTTTTAAAGCCACATCAAGATGTGTGATGATGAAATCTGCTGTTTTCAATAAGAACTTGAACTGCGTTTGCATCTTATTTTTAGGCACAAAGCTCACGACTGAGCTGCTGCAAATTGCTCATGATGTGATGTGATTTAGGGCCACACATCAGGCTGTTAAAGCTGTATTTACTGCAGAGGCCGGACTTCCACCATGACTTCATTATTTGGCCGTTTTTCTCAACATGAGCAGAAAAAATGTTGGATAAGGACTGCTGGAGAAATTTTTTTCTAAATGTAGTTTGATTTGATACCTTTATGTATTAAGGCTGAAGAGCTACTTCCTTTAAACTGCTCGTATGCATGTGCATGATGGCTGCATCACATGTTCTGCATCCAGTTAGTGAGCAGTCATGTAAGTCATCAGAAATTAGTGCAACACGTTTTCCAGATACATATTTTATTCAAGCAATACACATGTACAGTTGGGGGCAGTATAGCTGTATTATAGGGGCATTATAGGGGGCAGTGTAGAGGACAGTTTTGGGGCAGCGAAGAGGCAGTGTAGTGGACAGGGTAGGGGTAACGTAGGGACAGTACAGGGGGCTGTGTAAGGGGACAGTGAAGAGGCAGTGTAGGGGGTAGTGTAGGGGCAGTGAAGGGGGCAATGTTGTGACACTGGCACCATCATCACCACATCCTTTATTTAGGTGCCGCCTACAAAGATGCCACCCGCACTTTTTCTGCTCTAATCTTAGAATAAACCAGATACTGACTGAGGGTCGCCATGTTTGCTGTTTACAACATGCAGATCTGTACATTCTCTGGAGCGCCCTCTAGTGGAATCCTCCTATAGTACACAGATAAGTATGTAAACAGGTACGTTCTCGTATTGTCCATGCCAGCGCCAGGTTAAGAGCAACTGTATCTCCAGCCTAATGCAGACATGAGCAGTTTGGGGGAGGTGAGGAACAAGAACACAAGATTCAGACACAAATTTACATTTCAAATGTCCCTTCAACCGATGCGATCAGATGTTGCCGCGTCCTTTTTCGAAGCAATGTTGCTCGGCCTCTGACTGTGCGCTCTTTTGAGGGGCATCTCAAAGCTGGCCAGGGATACTCCCCAACCCCATTCCTCTCTCAGAAGAAGGAAGCTTTGACTGAGGATAATGAGGCCCCACTACAACCCCCACACACATCCCTGCTGTCTCTGAGCTCAACCAGCACGTGTGAAGGGTACAAAACCTCTAAACCCCCAAACTCTCCTCCTGGCCCCTCTATCTCTCTGTACTCTCAGGGTCTGGATTTCTGCAAACGTCTGCCTAATTCGACGCAGCCCAATACAACATCATTAGGAAAGCAATGCTGACATTTACCTCACTAGGGGGATGAGGGGCGTGAGAAGGGAGGGATGGATGAAGAAATGGAAATGAGAATGTGTGGCTCAGAATAAGGGTAAGTGGTCCACGACTTTATCTGAGCGTCTTGTTCTGTTTACTTAGAGATCATGTTCCATCCGTCGCAAGGCAGCCTTCGCTGAGCAACTCTTTCCTTATTAAAGTCAGCCATTTCTCAAAAACTCAGTAATGTTTACTTGAGGGAGGCCAGAACCCAAAGAACCTACCTCTGAATAAACGTAACCCATGTAATGTAGGGGGAAAAAATCATAGGAGAACCTTCAGAGCATTTTGGGTCTTCAGAGAAGCTTTAGCGATTTCTGAGAACTAAAATAATGTGTCTTTAACCTTAGTATGCTCTTCAGTTCTGCTCTCAATGCTTTATTAAGTTCTGGTCGGAAACAACATTCCTAAAAGACCCAGAATTATCCAATAACAATGTTTCTCTCTTTGGTATCTAGACAGATGTAGGTCAGCAATCTCTCCCATTGGTCAGGACTTCAGGAGGTGGACTGATGTCTTACTGTGTCAACTTTAAAAAATGTATGTTTTTGGCACAGAAATGAAACCGAAGATATGGTTTAAGATACTGTTCAGATAAATCACTTAAAAAATAAATTATTTAAATATGTTTTATCTATAACTCAAACACTTTAAGAAGAACATTCGCTAAAATGCTGAGTGAGCCTCCAGCAGCAAACAGTATTACCAAAAATGTAACTTTAATATTTCTATGCAGTGAATTCTCTGAACTTGAAATTCACTTGAACATCTTTAAATTATATTTGTACTGTATTTACTGCCCAAATTAGGCATGGTGCTAGTGGCCCAGTATGGGCCAATGACCCTCTCGATATTAGATTTGTGCCCCACATAATGGTGTTAATTGCCCATCAGTGGGTCGTGGCCCAGTGGTTGTGAAACCCGGCTCTATAACACAAAACATGTTCCTGTGCAATTTTGCTAGACAATATGCTACTGTAGGTTAATATTCAATTTTAATACTTCTGGCCCAAACTGAAGGCCGAGCTATGTCAGGATTGCCACTGGAGGCTATGAGGCAGTGATGTAACTAAATTATTGGTTCTAGAACAAAGGAAAATAAATGAAAATCCTGCTTAAAGTGATTATTTTGTCAACAGTCAATCACACACAACGGGCACCACAATGAAATGTGACCTCTGCAATTAACCCATTACACATGCACTGGTGGAGCAGTGGGGAGCTATCAACAGCATCCAGGGAGAAGTGTAGTGGGACGGTACTTTGCTCAAGGGAACCTCAATGGTACCCAGGGTGTGACTTGAACCTGCAACCTTCTGTTTACAAGCGCTAGGTCCTAATCACTACGCCACCATTGCCCATTGTGAAATAGTGATAACTACAGCTCCCACTGAGATCACCTGCAGCAGGGACTCCAAACATACAGCTAGAACCTCAAACCAAGTTAGCAACCGGCTGAAGGTGTCACTTCAGCCTCTGTCACTTCAGGACAAAAGGACATACTGGACAGAGCCTTCGTTTCTACAGGGACGTGCTATTTCAGGAAAATAAAAACATTACAACAAACAAACAATCAATAAATCTATGAAGCATTAATGGAGTAGACGGAACTGTCCAAAAGAAAAAACTTCTACTGTTTTAGTAGAAAACTACTGTCTACGGTCTTCTGAATCCTTTGGAGGCAGTAGCTGCTCTTTACACTGTGTGAAACTTCTGTGATGAATGGACCAATAGAAATAGAAAAAGGAAGACGCTCACCAAAAGACACAAAACTCTTGTCCTGTAGCTATAATCACACCAACTTAACTGTGGACTGGAGGAGTCTCCGGGTTGGATATCGTCCACCAAACATGGCTGAAAGACAGCATATGAGCACTGCTGGGTGGTCATGAATATCATAAGGAAATATTTCTGGCAGGTGGTCCAGCTCTGTGTGGGTAACTATCTGAAGAAGAGTCATATCCAGTTGCTCAAGTGTGCAGGTGACTATCTACAAACAAGGACAAAACACACAGGAAAATGTAACTTGACCTTAAATATAAGTAGTTCATTTAATAATGCTAATGCTGCTAATAATGAACTAAAGTCAACAGTTACATGCAAAAGTAACTGGTGACTGTTCCTTTCAAAAGCATCAACCTGTTCGCACATGCAGCATGTGAAATTATGCAAAAACACCACCCAGAGTCTAACTCGTCCTACAGAAAGCCAACTTTGCCTCTCGACTTTGGCCGCAACATTTGAAACGTTCGATTGAACCCGTCATCCCGCTGTGGCTCCCCCGACACACTGAATGAGCACGACGCTGGAGAACAAAAACAAAGGCAGTGTGGGAGCTGACAGAGGTCTCAAAAAAGCACCAGTCATAAGAGACTTTCAGTAGCCTGCTCGTTTATGAGTGACTAATTACACTGCTGTTATAAACCGCGACGGCAAAGTGACCTTCACTCCTGTAGCCACACAGAACACATCCATTTACACATCAAAGCAGAGGCTGAAGAACAGAAGAACCAGCCAGAACATCCGTCAGAGGAGCGTTAGTGAGAAACACACGCAATCATCACATAAACACAGGCAGTTTCCCCATCATGGCCACGCGAAGTGTTTTACGTGGGCAGGTGCTCAGACGTAGTGTTTTTGTTGTTGTTGTTGATTTTGGTTTGGGCAGGGGGAGTTACCACCAGGTTTCTTCCCAAAAATGGCACCACAAACGTACACACATTCCTTCAACACACGTTAATCTCACTTACCTGACCACCATGATAACATAAAATATGAAATATCATCAAAAAAGATACTTAAACACAAACCCAAACAAAGTTCAGGTCAATTTTCTTATACTGTTTCACATATTTTTACCTTTTACTTTCACTTACAGACCCCCTTCCTGCAACGGTTGAGTTTGGCTAAGGGGTCTTCGCAGAGCCAGCATTGGGTGATGCATATGAGCTGCTGTCTCCTCCCTTAGCGAAGGCCGAAGCTCCTACTTTTGAAGCTCTCCAGGAAAAGTGCTGCGAGGAGGAAGGTTGAGCAGGTGTTGAAGACACACTCGTACAGTAGCTGGACGCCACATCTTCCTCTTGTTCGGTTTCAGCTGCTTTGGGGCTTTTAGAGAAGAAATAATCCAGTGCTCTGTTCTGTGCTGCCACAGTTCAATATTCTCACAATATTCAGAACAACATTTGAATGAAGAGAAAACTAATGACTGTTCAGTTGCGCAGGGACGAGTGTGTGTATGTGTGGGTGGGGGGTGGGGGGGGGGGCATTATGGACATGGTGATTAAACAATATCCAGATGAGAATCCTGAAGAAATATCAGATGTGCACCAAAATGAATTTCTTTCAATATTTGAATGATAATATTTATTACAGCTGCATCAGTGTATCTATTAGTATCCAATGCATCAGCCAAAAAAATGGAAGTGTATTCACTCCATAACTCGCCGTCATTTTACTGCATTTTACTGTTTTGTACTAAGAGGCTGCTTCTGCTTATAAAGATGCTGCTGTATTTGACTTTTAATAATAAAATGTTAACATCATAAATGTGTCTGCATGTGTGAGTTCATAGAAATGTAGCAGACCATGTGAAATATCATATTTCATACTGACTGCAGACCCCAGTATCCAACCCAATCATAGCGCTGCAAATTCTAAAGCATGTAAAACGTACCAAATCAGTGGTGAAAATCATCAGACCAGATCGCATCTTCTTGAAACGTTTACACCCTTAGTATTTATATGGAAGTAATATTGGGTTTTATGGTGTCGCACTATAACATACTACATCAGAAGATCCTGCACACCGGACTCAGAGATGGTTCCTCACACTCTTAGCTCTTAGCAGTTATCGGTGTTTCTGCATCGGAAAGCAGGCGGTCATTTGCATGGGATTGATGGACATTACTCTAGGCTAATGGCACTGAGGGAGTTTTTGCAGATGTCCCAAAAATAAGTGTGTGTGTTTTGAGGGGGGTGAGATTTGCGTTCCAGTGAACGCGGGGGTGTTACAACACCCACATCCCCAATAGCAACAGCCCTGCAGATGTGGCACAATTTACTAATGACACTACAGGCAGTAAGCAAGGGGGAGGTGGAGGGGGGTGTAGGCCATGAATGTGCTGAACCAGGCTGTTGATTGGAGCTGGTTGAACACTATGAAACAATGCAGTTCCATCATATATCAATAACAGCACACTTTTTCTCACATTTTTGCATGGCTGCATTGCCCGATCAGCAAGGGTGTTGAACTTCCATCGCATCTGCTCTTTCTCCTTTCACTCCTGATCAATCACCCAACACGGTTCTCCCATTCAGCATGGCTCACTCATTCGCTCAGGAAGTGTTCACTCACTCACGAGCTGTGTGGGTGGTACCTGTAACAGGTTTAGATGATCAATTACCTTCTAGTGACCCTTGACCTTTACCCTAACTGCTGCAGCTTAAGGTCATGGCACCACAAGTCCTTCAGCATGTCGTTTTGAAGTGAACAGCTACAAACAGATCAGGCAACCGGACGACCTGCTCAGAACGTGACAAATGGGGCTCCCTCGTCCAATGATCAGTAAGGGGAAATGCTGGCAGAATCCAAAGGCGCGTTTTCAGCGTTGTGTTATTCTGGTGGAGCTTCTAGTGGTCTTATTGAGCTTGTAGTACACAAACACAAGACTTCACCGAAATATCAGACAGTTGTCATTTGTAGATTCTAATATGAAATGACTGATGTATGTGCGCTGTTGAATGTCATTTATGTCCAACCACCATGTAGCTCATCATAGTCCTGTTTTCACAGATGTGACTGGGCTAAAGAGCTGCATCGGGAACATATTAACTCTGCCAGAGTGATTAACATTTCTGTAAGAAAGCAGAATTAGTGACTATACTTCCCCCCCGGTGTGTAAATATAAAAATGTTTTGCTTAGAGATCACCCCAGCGATCCAGCGAGGCCCTTCAACACATGGCACAAGTACAACTCTGTACTGCCACCCAGAGGGGAAACTGGAGATGCATCCTGCAGTGCAGCCCCGTACCCTGTTCAACATCTGCATCCTTGTGGAGGATCTAAACATGCAGCATTTGCCCTTTCACATACATTTGGGGTTCAAAAGCTTCCGATCCTGACTGTACAGCACAGAACACCAGGGTTACTGCTTAATCTTTACAACTATATTTTATGCTTAACCCATTATAATAAATATATTCTGGCAAATCTGTAAAACTAAAACTCATTTGGCCTGTATATATTGTTGGTCTGTATATATTGTTAAGCGTGTGTATTTACTGTTTTAACTGGCTATTCTGTATATTGATAGGTTTTTTGTTTAGTGTTGTTTCTTATTATTATAGGTTTTTTGTACCTGTTTACATTTTATAAAACATTCTATTCTTTTGTAATTTTTTTTAACTTCTAAATTCCTTTATTTTATATATATATATATATAAAATGCAGTCTCCGGAAGGATCAGGGTACATTTCACTACATGTTGTACTTGTATAACTATGTATGTGACAAATACAACTTGAATCCTAACCCAAAGAAAGGGGAAATGATTTTCACCACACGTCTAAAAGCCATTTTAGTGCATTTCATGTTTAGGTTCTCCATCGTCATGCACTGTCAGAACGGTCAGTTCTTAAACACAGAACCACAGACTTTCACAATGGGTGGATTTGTTCTGGTAACTTTTCATGGTTCATAGCAATATGATGGTGTAACACATAAAAACGCTTCTACTTCGTCTTTGGGCATCACCCTAAAATTAAAGAGCTCGAAAAGTTTTTCAGACAATGACAACATTTTGAATCCCTGTCTTTACACTTGATATGATCTGCTCAATCTCAGGCTGCATGATGATGTTTGAATCATATGTACACACGTGGACAAAATTGTTGGTACCCTTCAGTCAATGAAAGAAAAACTCACAATGTTCACAGAAATAACTTTAA
>JBBPDA010050130.1:0-37859 GCA_037974385.1 Arnoldichthys spilopterus
AGAGAGAGAGAGAGAGAGAAACAGAGAGAGAGAGAGAGAGAGAGAGAGAGAGAGAGAGAGAGAGAGAGAGAGAGAGAGACAGAGCGTTAGACATGGTGGCAGGGGGTTCCTAGTAGCCAGCTTGGTTGGTAATGTTGTCATCTGTCCAGCTCAAACCCCAAATGACAGATGAGAGAGCTTCTTTGGACTTAACTTCTTTTCTCCATCCTTTCTTTTATTTACAGTTCCCTCTCTCCATCCTGTCAAGCCCAGTAGAAAGTCTCTCTCTCTCTCTCCAGCTTTTCTCAGTCATATTAACTTACCACACAGATCTGAGTCCATCAGTAAAATAGAAAAGACAGCTGTGACCAAAGCAGCTCCAGTCTTTCCCGTGAACTCCAGTGTGTCTCATACTGTAGTTCTAATATACACGTTTAAATGACTTTTACAGCTCATCTGATTTCGAAACTGGGCCCCAGCTGTGGTGGTGAGGACGCAGTAGTAATACATTAATAAAGAAATACTCAAAAAATGACTCAACTGCTCACACGTGATTGAACCCCTTCCATACTGTATGTAGGGAGTAGGGAGGCATTAGAGTCCCAGTGTGAGGAAAGGGATGTACACCCAATGTAGTGGTAATCCAGTGAGCCAAAAACCTGCTTAGACAGAGCATGTTTTTTAGCTGTTGTGTTTTTTTATTGTATTGCGTGTTGTTTGCTGTGTTGTAAAAGCAATAAGCCACTTGAGGCCATACATGACAGTGATTTTACCATGAATAACAATGAAAAACTCATTGTAACACAGCTCTCTGTGGCTTAATGCTTCATTAAATGTGATTAATTAGACAAAATTATATTAATCCTTCAGTTATTGCTTAGAAATCTGAACTCTTGAGTAACTAGTATCAGAACTGGCAATCTCTGTTCAGCAAGAGTCACATTTTTAGCTTTAGATGAAATTTAAAATGTTATTTTACATGAACTCCCACCCTCAAAATTTTTTTTTTACACATTTGTTGTAACTGATACACACACAGAATCCCTTACACAGACAGACACACACACACACACACACACAGATTGTCTTCTCTATTGAATTTTCATTGTGCCTTTGCCGTGATTTCCCTGTGTTGACTGGGCAGACGTGAACAGCAGGGAAAGCACATTTAGTGTTCACCAAAAGCCTTTAGAGAGAGAGAGAGAGAGAGAAAGAGAGAGGGGCAGTGCTATGTCTGTCTGGGACAGCTTTACTAACAGGACAAGCAGGGTCACGACCAATCAGAAGATAAGAGAGAGAGAGAGAGAGTGAGAGAGAGAGAGAATGAATGTGTGTGAGAACAAATGAATAACACCAGACAAGGAACGTCCCAAGAATTTGTGTGTGTGTGTGTGTGTATCGGAGAGAGAGAGAGAGAGAGAGAGAGAGAGAGAGAGAGAGAGAGAGAGAGAGAGAGAGAGAAAGAGTTTACTGATTGTTCACTTTGGCAGCACAGCAGATAAACAGAAGAGGGAAAGCACATATGGCTGTTATTGAAAGAAGCCGGCCCTGACACAAAAGTGTTCTCGCTGTCTCTATTCTCTCTCTCCAAATCATCTCATCCCTCTTTTTCCCTCCTCCCATAGATGTGTATTAGCAGTGCCGGACTGTGCCAACCACAGCTAGGCCTTCAGTTCAGGCTGCAAACGTCAACATATGGTCAAAATCACAGGGAAAATAACGTCTCTACCATAATGGTCATTTCTACCACCGTCCCTGTTCTCTTCCAGTGGCCTAGAGTGACCTTTCCCCTCACAATACTGGTACCACCAACTGGAAATCAAAATTGGTTGATTCAAGTTGTCAGTTCCTAATGATATCAACAATCTGATATGTTAGGACTTCAGTCCAGCTCTTCAAGGTCTAATCAATGGGAGAGCTAGCTCAGCTACAGCTGCTAAGTTTGCATGATTAAAATAAATTCAGAATTTTCTATCAGGTCTTATTTTTTAAACAGTGGTCTTTAATAAAATAAAAGGTGTACTGAAGCTGCCAAGTTTAAATACAAATATGATTTTGCTGAATAAAGGTGAATTTAGAGTCGCAGACAAGTGTTTTTAGTATCCAGTAATCACCAGGCCTTAAGACCTAGAAGGCCCTGCGAGTTCCCCTCTGTGAATAAGAGGAGCCCTACTTCTTTTACTTTTAGCTCTAATAGAAGAAGAAGTAGAGCTTAATACCCAGGAACTAGAGCATAACGCCTGATAGGTAGAGCTTAAAGTCCAAGAGGTAGAGATTAATGCCCAAGAGGTAGAGATTAATAGCCTAGAAGCAGAGATTAGCAGCTTTGAACTAGAGAATAACACCCAAAATTTTGAGCTTAACACCCAAGAAGTAGAGCTTAATGACCAAGTACAACTTAAAGCCTAAGAATTAAAGTTTAACGCCTGAGAATTAGTTTAAGACCTGAGAATTAGAGTTTTATGCCCCAAAAGTAGAGCTTAATGCCTCAGAATTAGATATTAATACCCAAGAATTAATGCTTTGTGTCTGAAAATTAGAGTTTAACGCCTGATAATTAGAGCTTGATGCCACAGTATTTGAGTTTAAATCCTGAGAATTGGAAATGAATGCCTGATAATTAGAGTTTAATAGCCGAGAATTAGAGCTTTGCACCCAAGAATTAGAGATTAACGTCCAAGAATTAGAGATTTGTGCCAGAGAATTACTGATTAACCCCTGAGAATTAGAGCTTAATGCTAGAGATTTTGAAATTAACACTGATAATCAGAGATTAACATACGGTAATTAGAGCCTTATGCCCGAGAGTTGGAGCTCTGCATCTGAGAATCAGAGCTTGATGCTTTAGAATTAAAGATTAATGCCTAATAATTAGAGCTTAATTACATAGAATTACAGTTTAACCCCTGACTAGAGCTTAACAGCCAGCTACAGATGTATTTAAGTACTATTGTTCTTGTTTAACATGGATGACTGCCAAGACAAACTCCTTGTCAGCGATAATTATCGTAGATGGCCAATAAACCAATTCTGATTATGGTTTAGATTGATAGATACTGATTATTAACATGTGTTTAGACAACAGTCGACATCCACAGAAAAAGCCACACAGACGCAAAGCTGTCTGTACTCCCAGTGCAGTACATGTGATTAAATCAATGCAAAACCAGCGCTGAGCAACAATGCACACTGCTGCGGGAGGAAAGGGTAGAAGGGGTAAAGGAGAAGTGGAGTCCTGCTGGGATGGAACAGAAATAGCCTGGATGAGGGTAGGAAGACATTTCCCACTAACCCCGCACATCTGGACACCTCTGGACACAGCACTCGGATCAGTAATTTTCACCACGGATCACTGAGCCAGCAGGCTCTCTCTCTCTCTCTCTCTCTCTCTCTCTCTCTCTCTCACTCGCTATCTCTCTATTTTTCACTTATTGCTCTTCTTCTCTTATTCTGTCTCTCAGTATATATTGTTTTTCACTAATTTCTCTCATCTTATTTCTCTCTCTCATTTTTTCTATATTTTTCTTTCACATCCTTTCTCTCTCCCCTCTCTCTCTCCTTCTACTTTCACTTATTTCTCTCCGCAAACTCACACAAACAGACACACACACACACACACCTAACTCAATGCTAACAAGCAACCTTAACAATAGAAGCTGCAGTTTCTTTCTAAGAGGATGAACAACGTTTCCTTTGGGAAAGCAGCCAAACGTTTCTGCTCTACATTACGTCTCTTATCTCTCACTACATTATCTGACCTCTTCTCTGTCTTCCAGTGTGACCTGACCAGAGGGCAAATGAGGAAATCCAGTCCAAGACATTCACTAAGTGCCAGCAGACGCCTGAACGGGAACGAGAGGAAAAGAAAAAAGTTAAGCAGAAAGAAAAGTATTGCATTGCTAAAAGGTGGGACATATTAACACATGACTTCATTCTCAACAGCTGCTCTACTCTCTCTCTCTCTACTAGCCCCCCCTCTCTACCATTAAATGGGTCATTTAATTTGTGCTACATGTTCATATAAAAAAGATTCTGCTTACTGCCATGTGTTTTACTTTACGACTTCAACAATGCTGATCAAAGCCTTCCAGAGCCAATATAGTGTGCTTTTAATGCGTTGATGGGGTGGTTCAAGTCCTGACCTCCCTTTATTAATACAGTGACTAAGATGAATGAGAGAAAAGACTGAATGAGGCTTAAACTCCTTTAACATCTATGGCAAAATACCTCATCTCAAGTGGTCACTTTACTTCTTAGGGAGCTGCTTGAGCTGGAAAATCAGGACTGAAAAATCCCTTTGCACCTTCAAGGTCTCTTAATTAAGAGCAATGCACCTTTCAGCCCCAACCAATGCTCGGCTCACCAAAGCATTTTGGCATAGGCAACACTCCAATGCCAGAAAGCCTGTTGGAAATGTGGTGTAAGTGCGGGTTAAATTTAGTGAATTATGTAACTTTTATATTAATTTAAAATATTTTAAAATTTTAGCATCACTAGCATATGCAACGAAGAGAAAATGCAGAGGCAGGAATAAGAGTCCTGTGAGGAGAGATTTGGTCAAACTTTTTTGTGAAAAAGATGAATGCTAAGAATTTTCTTTACAATGTCTGGCTAATGTCACTGGTCAAAGCAAATTGGGCTACATTGGCTTATTAATGTCATATACAATTTCACTGCTTTATGGCATGTTTGGCTTAGTTGGATGAAAATATAAAACCAAATTAACAGTAGGAACACAGGCTCTAGTACCCACAGTGCCAGATTAAGGAGGGTGGGGGCCCTGAAAAATATTTTGAGTACACAAAATGTTGCAAGTGTTCTACACATCAAGTTTCATGGCTCGGAGTCACAGAGAAAAGTTAATGACTACTACACAATTTGTTAGCTTATAAGTGACAAAGTATGCTCTATCAAAAGATTAAATCTTTCACTGGCCATTGCCGTACTACAAGTGGACCTGAGTCAAATGTCTAATACACTGTATTTATGTTTTTTTATCTTTCTAAAGCAGTATGAAAAGCACATTACACACCATTTTAGTGTTGCTATCGGTCACCAAGCTTTCAAAGCAATGAGCAGTAAAACTCCCAACAAATCACTTAAACCTATTTGTACTGCCCCCTGGTGGTAGTACAGCTCTGTACGAAACACATTTGTCACTTAACAACGTCAGGATCCGTAATGAATCTACTGGATAAAACACCAAAACTTTGACATTACTTGATTCTCTGACCTCCAGAGTACATGCAGATTCTATGTGTTTTCGTTCTTTAATAATCTGTAAAAATGTGTTTTTACATAAACAAGGTGGTGCTATTGCAGGCACGTCACAACCGGAACAATAAAATCGTTATATCGCTATACTGTATATTAGTGAAGGTCAATGTTTGCTTTTGAAAAACTGTACTTTTCTGCATTTCTTTGCAGCAAATTCCTTAATCAAATCACAGAAATCCAGTTTCTTAACCACACCATTCTCAAATGACTTTAGACATCTGCGACTGCGGTGAAGTTAGTTTAACATTGGATATTTGTCAGACATTCGAAATGGCTTCACTTTGGGAACGTCTACAAATGATCGTCTGAATGAATGCCATACCAGTTTTTATCAACAGCTCCTGTAGTACTATCTGAGACAATTCAAACACACCACTTTCTTTTGTATTTTAGAGTACATAATGTTTTATAAAATGCTGTGTTATCATTATAATATTACTATAAAATAATCTGGAAATATGATCTGACTGTGATGCGCTGTGTGTTCTCACCCATCAGAGTCAACATTAACTTTTTAACCCGAGTAGCTCTTCTGTGTGATCAGACCAGTTGGGCTAGCCTTTGCTCCCTATATGCATCAGCGAGCCTTGGGTGCCCATGGACCTGTCACTGATTCACCAGTTGTCACTTTTGGTAGGTACTAACTACTGCATACCTGGAACACTCCACAAGACCTGCTGTTTTCAAGATGTTCTGACTCAGTAGTCTATCCATTACAATAAGACCCTGGTCAAAGTTGGTCGGATCCTTTACTTTCCTTTTCGCTCATTTCTCCTACTTCCAGGACATTTTCAAGAAATGACTGTCAAAATGCTGCATAATATATCCCACCCCATGACAGATGCCATTTTAATGAACTAACTAGTTAGTCTATGTTATTCACTTCACCAGTCAGTGGTGTTGTGTTGTTATGTTATGGTTTATTGGTGTGTTATATCCCAGATTTTCTCCAATTTCAGTTGCCTTAATACCACATGATACCACCAACACTGGAAAGAGTGGGGCCAGCACATGTTTCAGATGCTTGTGCTGGCCAGCATCATGTTAAGTTAGTGATGGGAGGAGAAGTAGGGGCCATTCTGTACGCCTAGAGAGCTTGAAGCCAGTTCTTGGACTTGGATGGCAGCACCTCTGGGATCAATCTCCTCATGATAGGGCCAACACTTAGACAGCTGCGCCACTCTCAAGGCCAGGATATGGGCTCTTTTCATAAGAAGGTAGCAAAACATGCCTAGTTATGACTTTGTGCTCAAAGAATGAAGAACACAAAGAAATGACAAATGTTTTAAATGTAAGTATTTTACTCAACCTCAGAACACAACATACTTGTGAGTGGAGCATAGACAGGTGAACTAGTGCAACCATGCATAACCCTGGGCAGTGTGAGCCAGTCACTGCTTATCTCTGGCCAATAACCACAGCAAACTATATGGCATTTTCCTTCTTTGAGACAGGTTTCCAAACAGACTTTTTTTCCTGCAAGCATCACCTCAGTGACAGATTCAGCAGCGCTCTTTTTGAAGGGTTGGACTGTCTGGAGAGTTTTAATCAATAACACTAAAGGGGGCCTGCAGCTACAGTTTAGCAGCCACCCCATCAGCCCAACAGCCGCCTCCCATTCAGTGGCCTCCTCCTGAGACACTCCATCACTGTGTGTGTGTGTGTGTGTGTGTGTGTGCTTCTGGGGGAGAGAGAGCTTCTAATGCACCGGGAAATATCTCTGCAGCAGGGGGTCGAAGCATGGCGAGAAAAAAACACATCAGAGAAAAAAACAGAGTTAAAACACACACACACACAACACATACACACACATCGTCCTCTCAGGCCACGCATGCTAAACTAATCGAGACCCCAGGCCTCGTTACGCTCGTGAAGAAATATCAACATCTGCTCTCGCTACGAGCAAAGATCTTATCCTTGGGTAATTAATTCTCAAGAAAGCGGCTTGGCGAGGTCTTTAATTTCCCAAATATTGAAATTGCTCATACAGGTTTTTTCTTTAGGAGCAAGATGGCACAGCAGTGGAAGCTGGAAACTCAACAGGATGGGAATAATGAGTTGTCGTTCCTTAGTTACACCCTAAGCAAATGCATTTGTATAACAGGTGTGAGGTGTTTCTGTACAAGAGTAGTAAGCAAGTAGAGAGACAGGCTTTTCTGGGAATCAGCATCAATAAAGGTGGAATGGTCAACGAGACAGCCAGACCGGGCTGATCGAAAGGAAATCCATAATCGACAAGCAGTGAGAAAGGCAACGGGTACAAAACTGAGACACACAGGAACTAGAAGTCCAGGAGAAACAGAGGAGTATGGTTACAGAATCGACAAGACTTTGCAGAACAATAGAACTAAAACATTCGATTGAAGACGGAAGTGGAAAGTCAGAGCTCAGAAGTCCATCACCTTCAGCCTTTACCTTCAAACTATGAAAGCAAGCAACAAAATTCACAAAGCTAAAATGGAAATGGTCTAACAACATTCACTGAGTTTGAATTTGCATTCTGCTATTTTTGATCTGTTGAACAACAAAGATGTCACTTAATGCACTTTAAAAATGAGTTTAGAAAGTAAAAGATAGAAATTGATTACTAGTTAGTACCTACCAAAAGTGATCCAAGGAAAAACCAGTGTAAGGGAAGCAATTTTGAAAGCGCAACTTCACAAGCTACCAAGTACAGAACTGGAAGAAGTTGAACTACAGCAAAAGAACCCTAGAAATCTAGATTGGCTAACTGAAGCTACTTTATAGCAGTACAACAAACTACCTTGAAAAACAAAATCCAATTCAAAATTATACCATAATACTGAAAAGACCTTTACTTGTCACCTGTAGCTTGTTCCTTCAACATATATACTGTTGCAGAAGTCTTAGGCACCTATGTTAATATTTTGAAGCCATTTCTCTCAACAGTGAGTTTCATTCTGCAAAAAAACCCACAAGTGAACATTAGAGTCAATGCAGACAAAGAGAAAAGCAAGCAGTGAAAACAATGAAGATTTGTTTTGATTGTAAAAAGTAGTTTATTGTGTGAGCTGGTTAGAAAAATATAGGTTTGGCTCCAATGTTTTCCTCCAGGCCTTCAGCCATTGGATGGATGTGTGAAGCTCCATCAGCACCATTTCATCTAATGAAGAAGCGATTTAGCTCGAACCAGCAATTTGATGATAACTGCTGAATTTGATGAATTTCGGCTTCCATAAGGAGAGTTCTGGAAAAGCCGAAACACTGATACAAACACCACTGTTTACTGTATTAATGTTATTTCCATTTATTTTAATATGAATGTTTTTGAGAGGGAAAACACTGACCAGATAAACAGCTTTTCTTATGTGCCTAAGACTTTTGCACAGTACTGTATTAAGCAACATTTTGCAGAATTAATTGTAAGGGCACGTGAGCCTGCGAGTATTTGGTGAAACGGGTCTACAGCACTTGATCACACACGGTGACCTAGACTAACCAATATTTCACACATCAGAGAAGAATCTTTTGTTTATACGACACATGAGCAGTCCCTCAAAGCTCTTATCCAGCAGACGCATCCGTTCACAGCGGTCAGATTCAGGACGAAAGGAAATAGGCTCAAAGGGGAGCACAAATACTGTAAAGAATCAATGAAAAAGTGACAGATAATTAATTTCTTTTTCATTTTTGCAGTTTCTATAGTTAACTACACAAAAAACTGGCAAAAATAATTAAACGACTTGAATCACTATGCAAAAGTAGTTGAACTACAACCAAACTACTGCAAACTAGTTTAAATACTAGTTTAATTACATGTAGTTCCTAACTCCAGGGAAAGGGTCATGGATATTCAAGGCCTATCGATGCATGTGGGGAGTAAAGGCTAGCTCATCTAATCTGATCCCACAGAGCTACTGTAGTGCAAAATGTGAATAACGGCTATCATATAAAGGTGTCAGAACACCAATCAGAGCTGTTCTGGTATAAGAGAACCTATTCAATATAAGGGAGGTGGTTTAAATGTTGTGGCTGAAATATTTGAAAACATGCACAGGAAAAGAAGCATGCGTTAGCCTTCATCCTCCAAGTGTTGGTAGTATCATGTGATAGGGAGGCTTAGCTAGTAGGTGGAACTGGAGATGACTAAATTGTAGAGGAAATCAGAAAACAAAAATTCCCCTAAAAAAAACAAACAGGCTTGGTGGGGTCTCTAATTTAAAGGCTCATATTCAAAATGTTCAAAATAGCAGTGAGTTTGTGCAGTACAATTAACCTAAATGTTAATATCACAGTTAAGTATTAGGCAACGATAAACTGTGTGTTAGAGGGGTATTCCTGGACAGGGACTGGGACATAGGTTTCTATCTAGATCTTTCTCTGAGTATCAAATATGTCTGGCTGAGGGTTCACAAAGCAACTTGGCTTGTCTTCCTCCCCGGGGTAATAGTGATTATAGTCACAAAAGCAGATGTTAGATCAGACTAACTCTGACTGCGATCATGATCAGATTAGACAGCTTCTCTTTCACTCCAAGCCAGGACCTGATTTGAAGGCACGCATTCTCTGCCCAGCTTCCCCAAAGCCCTGCGGCATGAAGGCTGTTGAGGAAAAAATGGTCAAGCAAGCATCATAAAAAACATTTTTTTCTTAAAATCATAAGATGAACTCAGTAGTATGACACTTATGAGACTAGGGTTGTGTAAAAGGCACTGAAACACTTAAAGAAGCAAAAGAAACAAAACAGGCAACTTTTTTAGATGCAATCACGAAATCCTTGTAAGCATACATTAATCAAACAAATGGCCTATAAACCATCTGCATCTGGTTCAATTTTAATGCTAGTGGTGTCGTTCAATGAAGTGAACAGCTGTCATGTCCAAAAGTTCATTTAGGAACCTATATTAGTCTTATTAATGGAGACATTCCAAGGGTATAGAGATGCTAAACTCCTGCTTCAGAGAAGCTTAACCACTTCTTCTTTTAGTAGTAGGGGTGGGCAACATTACAATATGTCAGTCGTTATAATGGAAATAAAATCCTCTTAGCATATCAAACATTTGCATTTAGAACAACTTCAAGGTTCCACTTATATGAATTTTGGTATCTGTTCAAGGTTGGTTCCTACAACACCTAAAATTATTTGGGGGTATACTCTCCAATCTTGTCTTTCCTATTCCAGCTGAAACCAATGACATCTATACTTACCTTATGGCAAAAACAGATAGCACAACAATACGTTGCCTCAAGCTCTACCAATAAATGAAGACTACTGTGTGTGTCAATAAGAGTAGTTTTTTATTAGCTTAGCTTAGTGGTACACCAACTCTCTGTTTCAGGTATTTTTTTTACCTTTGACACACCCAATCCAGCTCATGAAGAGCTTTGTGTTAAGGTGATGAGCTGATTCAGGCTTGTAGATGCAGGGGGACCTCAAAAAACTGGATTTGGGAACAACTGGTTGAGCCACCTTTCTAATTATATTATTATATAAGGATCTGCAGAAACTATACCACAGGACACTACAGGAGATGGCAGAAGATGATGTCATATAGTAAAGATAGACAGTCTGCTCTTTCCTTATAGCTGAGATCAATTCCACTGCTTTTAAGAGTTCAAGACCCTGGTGTAGATGATACGTGAGAGTATGAGTGATGAAGTGACATACAGAGAGACAAAGAGAGAGAGAGAGAGAGAGAGAGAGAGAGAGAGAGAGAGATAGAGATTGAGAGAGTCAGCTATGGGCATGTTTCCCGTCTTCTTGTAAGCTTTGTTCATGCCTGTGAGACCTGAATGCGCAAGTTTGATTGAGCAAGCAATGTAAACTTTTATTTCAATGGCAGCTGTTTCTGAACCGTTCTACTGGTGAGTTTTGAGGTTTTGGAACAGCTTTGGCTGTTCAAACTTTAATCAGGCATAACTGGCTGAGTCTTCTTCAAAGGCAGAGAGAGGTGAATGCCTTTTATAGCATATTTCTATATCACATGATTGGCTGTTTCTTACTAAAAAAGGCCGAAATGACTCTGTGGCCTTTTTTGAGCTTTCTAGTCAGTACAGTGTGTAGTGAGTTGTGTAAATACCTTTTTCCAGTGTTTTCATTACAGATTGAGAATAATTAGTAATTTGTAATGGATGGATATTTTACGTTACTGTCCCAAGACTGGTGATGAGTGACACAGTTTACCTTTATTGGTAATACGTATGTTAACACAGGATCAACAGTACAATGCCATTCAAAAGATAAGAGAAACAGGTGAACATACAAGAGCAATAATATTAAAAGAATAAAACTGTTAATACTGTTATATATATATATATATATATATATTATTTTAACTGCTTTTATATGATTATGAACTATAAACAAATTTCATTCTGTTACAGTATATTTTTTATTTCAGCTCCGCTGCTTCATTCAACTACATACACACTTTCCCCTCCACTGCCACAGTGACCTCTCCATCCACTCACACACCTGTTCCCTAAATACAGCCTGGAAATTTCATCTTTCCACCCTTCCACCTTTCCTACTACAGCTACATTTATAGTGTGTTTGTGAGGTTAAGAAAGAAAAAAGTAACACAACGAAACAAGTAGAGAGGCTGAAAGAGAGATAAAAGTGAGGGAAGGGAGATAGAGATATGGAGAGAATAGGTGTGTAACAGAGAGAGAAAGAGGGAGAGAGAGAGGGAGAGAGGAAGAGAGAGAGAGAGAGAGAGGAAAACTAGAAAGAGAGAGAGAGAGAGAGAGAGAGAGAGAGAGAGAGAGAGAGAGGAAAAAGAGAGTGGAAGAGAGAGAAGGGAAAGAACAGAGCTAGTGTGTGTATGGCTCTCACCCTGGTGTCATTGCTCTGAACTGGTGTGTAATGAGTGGAGTGCAGCTCCGAGTTCAGTGTCTCTCTGGCCTGCTAATCACACGTCTGCAGATAAAGGTTAATGAGGAAGGACCTGCACTGGCTTGTTCACACACACACACACACACACACACACACACACACACACACACACTAATTGGGCTCTGTTTCCCTCTAAATTTAACAATGTACGACAGACATGGTGGCTCTGTTCCACCACTGTGAAGCACCTTCACACAACTGATTAATGAGTAAAAGTATGTGTTTGATCATGCGGTGTTTGCGCTGATTTATGCAGAAAAAAAAAAAACATTTCAAGCACAGTAGTGTGACTGACAATATTGTGATCTGATTGTAACATTAACAGTGTTTTCATTGACATCACTTGTACAAGAATTATTGTCTGGCACTGGTTTTTTGAAGTTCACTCCATAGCATCCAAGCCATATTTGTAGACTTAGAAGTTGGAAGTAGGTATCGTTTGTGTCAGTGGAAAGGGGAATCATATTTGTGGTGTATGGATGGGTCGTGGTAAAATGAAGGTGAAAGTGGTGGGTAGTGGTGGGGAGGATTCCTACTGATCTATCAAAAATAGTGAGAATGAAAGTTAAATGGCCCACGACAAAAAGTAGTACCCAGCATCCCCAGTGTGATGCCGATAGTGGGTGGATAGAATGCCTTATGACCGTCCTCCACAAAGTCCTGTTTTCTTTTAGCTGCAAGCATTGTCTGTTTTAGCCCATGGAGTTAACTAAATCTGATGCCACACTAGACTTTTCCCCCCTGTAGCTTCAAAGATTTAAAGCGTGGCTGTTGTAATGAAAATGGAATGTGTATTGATTTCTTTGCGCTCGCAGTGCTTATTTTGTGAATTATCTTATGCTCGGATCCAGTGAGGGGCACAGCGGGGGTGATTTTATGCTCTGCTGACTAGTTTGTGTGCTGAAGTGTCTAAGAGCAGGTACAGATATAAGACATTCCGGTGAACAAAAGAGCCACAGTTTGAAATCCTGTTAAAATTTAATTTCTTTTATCCTGAGGGAGCGGTCAGCACTAATACTGCAATGAGCAATAGGACCCCTGGTACAGGCTGGGCAACTCCAGTGCCTGAACAAAATGTCATCCTTCTTTATGCACAGATAATTAACCTCCTGTTAGGGGTTTTCAGGTCTCTTCTTAGAGCCAGCCAATGCAATTACTTCTAAGAAAATAAGAACTGACTTCACATGTGATCATGTGAACATGGGTTCAGTCTGGGAGTTTTAAGGGGTTAAAAGAACTAAATTCCATTTACAAGTTATTTATTCAAGACACAAAATAAAATGTCAAATGTCAAAAAAGCATTTGTAATGACATGATAATTATTTAAATTTCACTATTTCTATTGCTAGGCTATAAAGCAACTTTTTAAAAAGACTCATTATTACTTTCAAAATAAATTTTATTTGCTCCCTTCCATGCATGGAATGAGGGTCTTAAAAAACTATCAAATCCAACAAAGATTAATATCCAGAAACATATCATTTATTATATTCTAAAGGTATAAATATCTGATTTAACGAAGAGAATATTAGTATGAAGCATTATTTTCTGAAGAACATGTGGCAGGAAACTACAATCCCTTTTCAAGAAATGTTCAATAAAAACATCCAATATTCAATAAAATGTGCAATAAAAACATGTTTGAATGTCTGAATTGTTAACTCTCTTGAATCCTTATTTAACGTATAAATGTTCAAAGAAAAGGTTTTCACTGACCACCCAAAAGGTATTTTGCAAATATTAACAAACACCATTCCACAATAAGCAAGTCAGCTAAAAACAGGTGAGGGGAACATGACTGGGTATAAAAGGAGCACCAAAAGCTTAGTATCTCCAAGTAAAGATGGACAGTGGCTCATTACTTTGTACCAAACTTCAGGAAAGAATTGCCAGTCAGTACAAAAAGAACATTTCTTTTTGTACTGACTGACATTTCTACAATGACTTGAGGTCTTTCATCGTCTACAGTACATAATATTGTGAAAAGATTCAGGGAATCTGGAGAAATCTCAGTCCCTGTTGGACATGGTTCTAAACCCACAGAAGGGATATGATAAATATCACTACATGGGTTCAGGAGGGCTTCAGAAACCGCTGTCACTTAAAACATTGGAAATGTGTGCTGTGGTAAAATGAGTCTACATTTAAGCTTGTTTTTAGGAAAAAAATAGATTTTTGGTTTGTAAAGTTTACAATGCCAATAATACATAAATAAAATTAAATAGCTGAGCATGTGTCACACATATTCATACACACAATCAAATATACACATTTTAATGCAAATGTATATACATTCAAGCCTATGTAATCAGTAGTTACATCCCTACACCACTACTATGGTCACAAACTTAGAATTTGTCACAAACTTAGTTTCTGACAGAACTAAATCTCATATCTCCATATTTGTCATTTTTTATTTTTTAAACTGTGTAAAAAAAGATAAAAAAGCATGTAATACAAAAGTACAGATGACATTTTAGCCAAATTATATGAACAGAATATGCAATAATGTGCCTATTACAATTTTATTAGGTCTTATTTTTTTAATAATTGTTTAACATGGAATTTAGGTTTAAATCATTTTACTTTATTCTCACAATCAGCAGTATGAAGGGCTGAGGAGAGTTTTGGTAAAGGGAACCATGACCATGTGAAGTACTGATGTGAATATGTAAAGGATCTTAGGTGTGGGTGCGATTTACTCCAGCAGTTTTTACAGTAAAGTGTGGCGGCGTGCTGCATTAATCGGTTGCGGCGAGTGCTTGGATGATTGATGATGGAGCAGAAGCAGCGCGGGAATGCCAGGCCGGATGAGCTGTAACCCGAGCTTGAATTAATGGACCATTTTGGGGAAGCGTCTCCTATTAAACATGCCTGCTTAGGCGAGGTGATGCATGATCTACCCTTATGTCCCTCCCCCCGTCTGCCAGGCCCCTACACTCACTACAGCATCGATTACTGCCACATGTAGACGGGACCATGAACAGGACGAGAGGATTTACGTGAGTATGTGGAGACGAGCAGATGCACAACTGTGCATCAAGAAAACCCAGTTAAGCTCGGGACAAACGTATAAAAAGTACAACAAAGATGTTCAAATCACACAGGTAGTGAAACTTACAAAACTCAGAGAGTGACAAGAAAAATTTTTAATTTACCAGAATAATAATAATGAGTAAAACTCATACAGTTAGAACCTGCTAAAGGCTGACATTCTGCTTATTTTTTAGAGCGACAAACAGAGAGAGAGAGGGGGGGGGGGAGAAAAAAGATAGAGAGAGAGAAAATACAAAGAGACATAACAGAGGAGGGAAAAGAAAAAAGAGATTGAGAGAAAGACCGTGAAGGAAAAAATAAGAAAAAAGTAAGCAAATGAGAGAATGAGAAAAAGTGAGTGAAGGAAAGAGACAGAGAGAGGGAGAGAGAGTTAAATAGTGGAAGAGAAAGAAAAGAGGTAGAGAGAGAATAAGTGAAAGAGGAAGAGAAAAGGGGGAGAGAGAGAGAGAGAGAGAGAGAGAGAGAAAGAGAGAGAAAGAAAACAGAGAAAAAGGGTGAAGGAAAAAGAGAAAAGGAAGAGAGACACAGAGAGACAGGGAGAGAGAAAGAGAACAAGTAAAATAAGGGCAGAGAGAAAGAGAGAAATAGAGAGAGACACAGAGAGAGGAAGAGAAATAGAGAGAGAAAGAGAGGGAGAGGAAGAAAAAAAGAGAAATTACAAGAAGTGAAAGAATGAAAAATGTGAGAAAAATGAAAAAATATGAAAAAAGGGAGAAAGAGGTTAAAAGGTAAAAATGCAGGGAAACGGAAAGAGAGAGGAAGTGAGAGAGAGGCACAAAGAGAGAGAGAGAGAGAGAGAGAGAGAGAGAGAGAGAAAGAGAAAGAGAGAAGATTGATTTTCTACTTTGCCTTCCATCATAATCTGAGATGTGTAGAGCAGTGCGAGTTCGGACACGGTCAGTGAAAAGGTTGGCAAATTTCAAACTGAGTTTTGAGGAAAATCTCTAATTGATCGCTGCATCAGAGACATTCAGAACTGCAGACTGAGGAACACATGCAGCTGTGCAGAGCGAGGCAGAAAAGGTCAGATTTAATCCAGAAAACTAGGACTTCCGATGCTGAAACCACTGGGAAGGCATAGAGCTGGGGCAGTCAGGACTATATCTAACCTCTGGAGCACACATTCTGTTTTAAAATGCATATGATTATATTATAAAACTACATAATAGTTTATGTATGGGGGGTGTGAGAGAGCGAGAGAGAGAGAGAGAGAGAGAGAGAGAGAGAGAGGGAGAGAGAAAACAAGAGAGAGACAGAGAGAGAGAAAGCGAGAGAGCATCCAACAATAAGGGTAGCATGGAGCTTTTTCATATAGTGATATAAGATAGGCATCCTGTAAAACAATGTCTTGTGCATCATGTGGTGAATTAGAAACAATTACATGTAATAATGATAATAATAATGATAATAATAATAATAATAATAATAATAATAAACTTTAATTGTCTAGCACTTTTCATAAAATAAATAAAGCTCAAAATAGACAAAATACAAAAGACATTAGTACAGTATAAATCATTTATATAAACAAAATATTAAAGCATAATTAAATTAAAAGGAAAATAATGACAGTGCAGAAAAATAATAAAACTGATAAACTAATGTAAAGTAAAAAAAGAAAGTAAATAAATAAATGAATAAATAAATAAAATAAATAAATAAATCAGGTCTAGTCCATAATATTTTTAAAATTACAGCAGTGCAGAAGCACAAAGCCGAGTGTAAAGCTTTAAAGCCAATAATCTCTTCAGACATCTCGTTCCATTTACCCCATGCACACAAACACAGCTTTCGTTTTAACTGTGTAACACATTAACCATCCTTTATGCTTATAATAGTTATGTTCAGTGAGCTATTTGATAGGCTGATTTGTGTGTGTGTGTGTGTGTGTGTGTGTGTGTGTGTGTGTGTGTGTGTGTGTGTGTGTGTGTGTGTGCAGGAGCTCATCTCATTAGCTCCAGATGGCATGACAGGAGAAGAGCAACAGGCATTGTGATGCCAACCTTACCGAGCTGGAATCTCTGTGGAAACAGGCAGGACACACAGGTGGGTGGAGCCATGTGATGCTGAGGAAAGTGCTCTGCGATACACAGCCTGGAGTGTTTACTCTCCTCTCCCAGTGGAAGTACACAAAAACAATTTAGGAGACCACTGATGTTTGTGGATTATGCAGTGGGAAAATACACAGCTGTGTGTGTGTAAGACTCTGTGTGTGTTATTCATTCTTCATTGGTTCAGATCATTTGTGTTTCTATGTTCACGAACAAGTGGTTTTTATTTGCTGTTTTGTGTTTTTATTTCGTTTAATGTGTTTTTTAATTGCCATTGTGTGTTTTTTATTTAATGTTATTGTGTTTCTGATGCTCAGTTGAGTCATTTTATATATTTATTTATTTATTATTTATATTTATTTTTACTTACAGAGTTGTTCCTTATTTGCTGATGTACTTTTTCATTTGTTGATGTGTTTTCAGATTTACCTTATGGTTAGGTGTGTGTTTTGCACTTGCTTCCATTCTTTTCCTCTATACCTTGTATCCTCTATGTTTTTTGTTTGTTATTATTTCTTAAGTGGATGATGGTATTCATCTGAAAAAAAGGTTGTTTTTGCTGAGAAAACTGACTGATAGTGGATCTAGCGAAGGTGGAACTGAAGAAATAGACATTAGAGATAAAAATGTAAGCTGTATACTAGATATTGACAATAACCAAAGAAACACGATGGATTGAGTTTGTTGAGCGACTTTCTGCTGAATTGTGCTTGATGCATCATTCTTCATACTCTAAATGCCTCTCAGCAGCCATCTTTATTCAAAGATTACAACATGATTGGCAATGCAGTTCTGAATCAAATCTGCCATACACCATGTCACAGAATGACAGTGCTAGTGCGCAAGGTTGTCTTGCCATGCAATGTGTTCATTCAGAATTTTGTAAATCTGTACAATTTGTGCAGACTGCATGCAGAAGCCTTTATTTCTAAACTCTAGTGCTGATGCTGTCATTGTTAGACAGTTTTGGTCCAGTTTACTCAATGCTGGGTTTGCTGACTTACCACAGTTTAGTGTCTCCCTACTCCCACAGATTATGGATAAATATTACATCCTTCAAGGTGTGCTGGTGCAATGTTCAGTTCAGAGCAACAGGCCTCAAGGACTTGCAGACTCTTGGGCACATGGAATAGAGCTTTCTGTAAAAGCCCATACACTTAAAATTAGATTCTAAAGGCCAGAGTAGTTCATCTTACATGATAGACTATGAGATCCCACAGCTGTTTTCTTTGTGTGCAGTCTCGATCTGTAAAATGTCCTGCTGTTCTGACTGGATAACCATCTGTCTGGACTAATTCTGATTTGTCAAACATCTGGCTGAACTAATTTGATTGGGCAAACATCTGTGTGGACTGTTTGAGTTTATATAGGCATCAGGTTTTGCTGCATTTGATTGGACAGCCATGTGCCTGACCTACTTTCGATTGGCCAGGCATCTACATGAGCCATCTTTGATTAGTCAAACATTTGGTGGTAATATTGGAGGGGGGTGCTGACAATTTATGTAGGTGGGTGAGGGGAATAGACACACAAATGTTGTCAGCCTTGGAGGGTTGGAGAGAGCAGGGATGGCTGAAATTGGGGTTTGCTTAGGGTGCCATACAAGCTAGGATTGCCACTGACTTGACAGCCATGTGTCTGACTTGCTTTTAACTGAGAATTTGATTGGACAGTTGTCTGAACATATTTCGATTGGCTATCTTCTTTTCAGTTGACCAAGCATCTGTCTTGGGTCTTCCTGATTTGTCAGACATCTGTCTTGGCCTGACTTGATTGGACAGCCATGTGTCAGACCTGTTTTTTTTTTTGTGTTTTTTGACTGGCTAGGCATCTGTCTAGGTTCTTTTCAATTGGCCAGGCTGTCAGGGTTATCTGTCAGGTTTTTTTTTGACTGTCTAAGCTGTATTTGAACAAGCAACCATGTGCCTTACCCTTTTTTGATTGAACCAGCATCTTTCTAAGATATTTTGACTAAGCAGGTGATGGTGACTGCATTTTTTAGCTGCAGTCATGACTTGTGGACAATGTAGTACGCCAGACTAGAAGAATGCATGTTTGTCACAAATCACTCCTGGAGAACCATGTTTGACTCAATATTGACCAAAAATAAAAAAGAAAAAAAAAGAAAACTGGGGGTAAGTAGTCCACTGTGATGCAGCCATGCTCTCTAATATGTTTTTTTTCTTTTAGCTGAGGTGAACGTGACACAACTAGTGACTAGTGGCAACTTCTATGCAATTTGTTGGCGACTAGTCTTTCCAATGTTCAAATATATGTAAGGGGGACTACGGCCCAATCTGGTGGCCATGACTTCATCCCTGGAATTTTAGCTGACCTTGGTCACGCCCCTCCCAGGTGGTACTGATCTGGGACAATCAGGACGGCTTCTTAAGGTGTAGAGAATAGTAAGTAATTGTAAAGAAATTCCCTTGCATTTCTGATTCGTGTTACATTCTCTGTACTAAACTTTGCCTTGTTTTTATGGATTTTGATTTTTGCTTTGATTTTTTTCTGGACGTTTGCCTTATATTTACTTCAGTTTTGCCTTTCTTTGCTTTTCCTGTTTGCTCCTGTTGGACCCTGTATTGGATTACTCTGTTTTTGCATTTTTGACTTTATTAAATTTGACTTTTACTTGCACTTGTGTCCAAGTCTCCATTGAAAAACATTACAACATAGTGAATCACACCCGATAAAACGCTTTTATCTGTGACCTGCCAGTGACTTAAGAACAGCCTTAAAACTGTGTATTGTGAACAAGACATTACTGTTTCTTTCCCTCCTGTGTGTTTTTCTCTCTGCACAAAATGCAAACCTATCAACATTGAGCTTTGATAAAGGGAAATTTCCTGGCATCCTCCCAGAGGTCTAAGGGGTTGTATACATTTGTCAGCTGGGGGTGGGTCATGTTGTCAGGCCTAATGAAGCTTTGCCAACCCTGGGGCAGGTGTGTTTTTGTTTGTCTATGGGGGTGGGACATTTCTGTGTTATCGAGGTTTACAATGGTCTGTCAATTAGGTCTCAACTAGTACTGGTATTGGACTTGTCTTGGCCTCGAGAACAGTGGTCTAGACTACAGCTTTGCCCATGCATCATGTTAATACATTTTAAAGGGCCAATCACACATTGTAAAGGGGAGCTGGGGATTTAAATAAAGTTACATGGTGGATTTAACAAATTGAGGGGGATAGGGATGCAGCAGAATCATTGTTGAATAAAAATTAAACTTCTTTGCTTAAACTTTGCATGGAAATCTGTTTAAATGATGTCCTGTTAACGTTCAGTGTCAAGACTCTGCTGGGGGTCAATGGGACTGCAGCTGACCTGCCACTAAACACCACTTCCCTTCTGACAGAGAGAGAGAGAGAGAGAGAGAGAGAGAGAGAGACACTGGCCTTTGGCTGGATACTTTATAAGGCTATAAAAATGACAGACTCCCTGCTGGGTCTGAGCAGGAGCCAAGGGTAACACCCACAACAACACAGACAGAGAGAGACATACAGAGAGAGACTACAACTCTACTGTCATTCGACTGAATAAGAGACTCTCTCTTGTCCATTGGAATAAATAACCTTAATTACTAGCATCATTGCATTATTATAATTACATTGTTATTACTTTAAATATTAACGTCAGAAAATGCAAATATGGTAAAATACACCAATGCAGAGTCAATAATTTAATTTGTCATCAAAAACAGTATGAAAAATAAATTTTCCTCCTAGAGAAATACAGGACTCAAAGGCTACTCAATGAACAGAACAGTCTTCATAATTCTGATAATTGATATTAATCTGAAAGTTTCTGTTTTTAGGATGTTGAAAAAGAACTGTAACTGTTATGCTCTATTTACTTAAAAAAAGTTGCTTAACTGCTCTAACAAAAATGGCAGACGACATATGGTAGCATAAAGCCTCAAAAATATTACTTGATTGCCTAGCCTCTCTTAGCCTCATCAAGCTGGCTTAACCTTACCTATAGCCTCTCAAAGCATCAGTAAGGTTGGCTTAGCCAGGGATGCACAAATATGGCATTTGCAGGCTGATGTCAAGTTTCGATATTTCCGATATAATCTGCCATAAAATCACATATAAAAAAATTAAAACAATATAAGTATTTTAGCAAAGCATCACCTAAACATTCTGCTGTTCCAGCGATAAACACATTATAAAATACTGATTTCAAATTTCGGTCAAATCAAGACATCTGGCAAATGCTAATATTATTTTCGCAAGCAAAATACCTGTTGAAACAGATACAATTCCGTAATCATTGTGCTTTTCTATTTCCTAGCCTCTCTTAGCTTTTCCTAGCCTCTCTCACTTTCATCAATCTTGCATTAGCTTTCCTTAGTCTTCTCCAGCCATCAGGTCTGCCTTAGCTTATCGTAGCCTCTTAGTGTGAGCATGGCTTCCTTAGCCTTCCCTTTATCTCTTATCCCATGCAAGGTTGTCTTTGCATACAGCCAGTCTAAGCCATTGCTAGCCTCACCAAGTGGAAAATTTAACTGGTTGAATTTCTAGTGCCCTGCTATTGTTTACCATGTGTAAACACAGCAAAACTAAAACTGCATTAGTTTTTAATAACTTAGTACATTCATCCAGAATTCAATTGAAGTGTGCAGCCATGTGTTTATACTGAGCATTTTACGACATGCCTCAGCCAATCAGTTTTCTGGAACCGGAACTATCAATTGTTATAAGGGTCATTTTGATTGTGCTACATGTTCATATAAAAGAGGTTCTGCTTACTGCCATGTGTTAGAGTTTATGACCTCAACAGTGCTGAATAAAGCCTTCTAGAGTCAATATAAGGTGATCGCACTGAGAACGTTGATGTATTGTTTGGCCCAGAGGCCTTGAGTAGCTGAAGTGAAGCAGCATGCAAACAGAGCTGGAGAGTGTTTGCCGATGCGATGAGACATGATGATGAGTCACGGCTCACCTCGTCCATGTCCATCTGTCGGTAGAGCCGGCGACTGCCTCATTTCAGCACCAAAACGATTTCATTTCAAAAAGTGAATAAACACTCTCTGTCTCTCTCCCCTCTCTCTCTCTTTCTCTATTGTCTCTCTCCCCCTCTCTCCATCCCTTCCCACATCTTTCTCTCTGTGTTTCCATACAGAAAACATTCATCAAAATGAACATTTGTTGGACACTGTTAAAAACCCGAATACACTGATCAGCCATAACATTAAAACCACCTGCCTAATATTGCCTGTCCCTCTTGTTCCATTGAAACAGCTCTGACTGTGCTGCACTGTGATCTGAACCCTTTCTATCATATTCAGCTTTCTTGAGCTACAGTGGGATCTTCGGTGGGACTAGACAAGTTAGCTTTCACCAATTAGCCTTGGGCGCAACGATGAGCCTTGGGCACACCAATAAGGCTTGGGAGAACCTACGATCCCTGGGCGCCCATGACCGTCACTGGTTCAATGGTTGTACCCCCGGAATACCAATTTTTCAGTTTCAAGAACTGACTGTTCACTTGCTACCTACCCCTTGACAGGAGCCACTGTAAAGAGGTCATCAGTGTTCACTTCCCCTGTCAGTGGTTTTAATGTTGTGACTGATCAGTGTTCAGTGCATAACCAGGATTCTTCATCTTAATGAATGTAGCCTGATTCTGAGATTGTTGTGGGTTTGATTAGTCAGTTCTTTTTTAAGTTGTCTTTGGCAAAAACTGAATGGATTACTGTCTGACGATGGCTGCTGACAATAAAATGACCATTATTACCCTCAAGTTCCTTTAGTGAGCCACCGACACTCAAACATTAATGAGCATGGATGTGCAGTGTGTCCCTGTGAAGCTGCAAATGAGGAGCTATTCCCACTTGAGGAGATTTTCAAGTCATGTGGGTTGATGCAAGACCTGCTTTTATCTTCATAACAGGAGCGCAAGTCCTTGCACTATGTTCTGTCTCCTTTACCACCAATGCGTTGCTTGAAACATGGGAGTAGTACGACAAAATAAACCAATCACACCACTTGACATGCACTGCCGGGAGCAGATGACATCCACACATGCTCTCTCCTTCTTTCTCTCTTCCTCTCTGTCTCTTTTTCTGCTAGGATTGCTAACCCAAGCACAGCCTTCTTGCAATATTTAACTAAATCCATGGCAGCTCAGGCTACAACAAGTCTTGTCATGTCTATCCAAGCATCATTTAGCCTTCTTTAGCCTCCTCTTAGCCCTGTGTAGCCTCTTCAAGCATGTCTTAACCTTCCCTAGTCTCTCATTGCCTCAGCAGGGCTGTCTTAGTCTCCCTTATTCTTTTGAAGGCCGAAAGAGGCTTTGTTAGTATATCCCTGGCATTGCAGCTTTATCAACCTTGTTGTCACATTCCCTAGCATCTATTAGTCACATCATGCCTGTCTTCACCATCAGGCCTGTCTTCACTAGCCTCAGCCAGGCTGTCTTAGCCTTCCTTAGACTCTTGTTGCCTCAGCAAGGCTATCTTTGCCCCTTGCCTCTTGTTGCCTCAGCGAGGTTGTCTTTGTCTTCCCTAGAATTTCATAGCTTCAGGAAACCTGTCTGAACCATCAAGCCTGCCTTCACTAGCCTCAGCAAGGTTGTCTTAGCTTTCTTCAGCCCCTCTCACCCTCACTAAAAGCCTGTATTTACCTTGCCAAGGTTTCTTTTAGGCGTCCTTAGTTTTTATTTTAACACCCATCAAAAGTGCCTTACCTAGCCTGATGAAACCTTTCCTAGCTCTTAGACTTCTCTAGCCTCTCTAACTCTCATCAAACCTGCCTCAGCTTTGGGTAGCCTTATTAAGCCCCCTATAGTCTCGCTTAGCCTGTTCAAGCCTGTTTTCCTGAGTCTTCAGACTATGAGGAAACTCCAAAGTGAGTTCTGAAACAAGGGCTGGGCACTGCATTTCTTGTGGAAAAAGCTAATAAAAGACTGGAGACCTGCAGAAACAGTGGGATTAACCCCTTAAAAGGCCAGTAGATCCGAATGGGCTCGGCATTCTATTCCTCATTTCACTAACGTAAGAAGCTGGGACTGAATTCTATCTAACTGAAAACTATATTAATAATGTCTTAATATTTAAAGGATTAGAGAACGGGCCATGTGTTCTTGGATGGTCCAGCCAAAGCTGTCAACTAACTAATTCCAAGACTGTGACTTTTATTGGCCTCCATATTTTTCAATGAATCCAATACATTTGGTCAAGAACTAAAGACAAGGCCATGCAGAGACCTTTAGAAGGGCATGTGGTGAAATAAGGGTTTGGTGGGAGAATGGTGAAAATTGGCAGGTTTGTTGGTGGTGTGTGTGATGGTGGGTAATGATGCAGATATGTTGTTGAAGTACTGAAAAATGTAATTCATGGGGGGTTGGGGAACATTGTGGATGTGGGGAAATTAAATATTTTTGTCAAGGGTGGCATCAGCGAAAAAACAGTCAATGAGGGTGGCATGATTTTTACTGACATTTTTGACAGGGATGAAAAAACAAAAAAACATTTCAACAGGGGGTTGAGGGAACGAATTTTTTATTTTTTTGAGGAGAGTGGCACCATTGAAACATGTTGACAGGAGAGTGGTCCCATTGAAAAATGTTGTTGACAGTGGAGTGGCATGATTTAAACATTTTGCTGACAAGAAGGTTGCGTGATCTGAAAATTTTGTTGAATATGTGAGAACAAAACCTTTTTGTCGACCTGTGGGAGGGTGAATTGGAATGAAACAAAACCAGGCAAAATGTTTGGTAGACAGGCTGCAAGAATGGCAATATGCTCAAAAGAGACAGGTGCTTGAGTATCTAAAGTCACCCTGCATGTGTCTGACTGGGGAGATCAGAAAAAAAGCTGCACTTAGGAGCTTTTTCCTTGAATGGCAGTTCTCTCCTTCATGGCCAAGGCAGCTCTTAGAGCATCTGAAGTCCTTCTGGAACAGTGAAACTTTAAAAATCTTTAAAAAAAGAGCTAATACACCTGAGTTATACACACACACATACACACACACACATTCATTCATTCTGCTCAGATTTCATAAATGTGAAACCTCTGTGAGTCACATGTTGGAAAGCAAAACGCCTCTGGAAGAGATCTAAATGATCTTTCCCATAAATTCAGTGAGACTGTGGAGTCTTGGATAATCCAGAAGGCTCTGATAGAGGCAGATAAGCCAGCATGTTGGTTTCTTTCCAAGTGTGTGTACATGTTTGTTTGGGTGGGTTTTCACCAAACAGCACACCCCTGATACACCACATTCTCTTCTCTCACTCTCTCCAGGTGCACTGGCACAAACTGCACACACACACACACACACACACACACACACACACACACACACACACACACACACACACACACACACACACACAAACTAGTGAATCACATCATTATCACAAGAGATGTCTTTGCAATTTTGATGTTGCAGAAGGCAGCATTATGCAAATGTGCTCTCTAGCCAATCACATTTATGCTGTGTGTGCATTCTAACCAATCATCATTCTGTTCATGGCTGTGTACTGTTATTCTTGCGGAAACAACAACAAAAAACATTGTAATAATAATAATAATAGTAATAATATCAATAACATTTCTGAATATGCTTTAATTCATCAGCAATACAGCAATCAGCCATAACATTAACACCACTGACAAGTAAAGTGAAAAACATTGACTCTCTAGTTATTTCATTAAAATGGCACTTGTTGGGGGGTGGGATATATTAGGCAGTAAACAGTCAGTTTTTAAAGCTGGAAGCATGAAAAACGGGTAAGTGTAAGGATCTGAGCCACTTTTACTAGAGCCTTATTGTGATCGCTACATGACTGAGACAGAGCATCTACAACGGCAGGTGTTGTGGTGTGTTCCAGGTGTGCATTAGTTAGTACCTACCAAAAGTGATCCAAGAAAGCACAGCTGGTGAATCAGTGACAGGGTCCTGGGCACTCAAGGCTCACTGATGCATGTGGGGAATGAGGGGCAATCCAAAGAGGGGCTCCTCTTGCACAAAAACTGGAAAGGTGTCAGAACAGAGTGCACCACATTCAGAGCAGTTTTGGTGACATGAGGGAGAGCTACACATTATTAGACAGGTGGTGTTAATGTTATGGCTGATTAGTGTCCTACACACCTAAAGTCTTTTTAAGGTTTTCTTCCTGGGATGAATGGAGGGCATCATTCATCAGTGTACTCCACTGAGGAGGAGAGTTTCACCTCAATCTAAACAGCAACAAAACAAATCAGGGCTCATGTCCCTCTGGCTGAAACTGAGCTCTCTCTCTCTCTCTCTCTCTCTCTCTCTCTCTCTATCTCTCTCCTCTCACCTCTCTCTCTCTCTCTCTCTCTCTCTGTTTTCTTTAACGGATGAGATGACAGAGAATCTCAGGGTGTTGAGGGAAGAGGTTTTTCGAGACATTCCTCTTTGGCCACACCTCTGAGAACACAAGCCAGGCAGACAGAGGGAAATTACTGTGAAAAAAAAGAGCCAAAGCAGAGGATCTGGCAACCGCAGCAACATTCTCTCAGCCAAAACAAAAGCAACAATAACACACACAAACACACACACACATACACACACACACACACACATATATATAAGTACACACACAAATATTAGCACACACAGAGCAAAGCCAATGATCAAACAAAGGAAGACAACAAACAAAACAGAACAAAACACAATAAAGTCAGTCATGGTCAGTTTTTCTGCACAGGATTAACCCTAGAATCGAGCTTTCAGACAAGATTTGGAAAAGGTTAACGATTTAAACCTAATAGATGCTTTAATACAGGCCTAAAAACAAAAATGATTTAAACTCTAAACAAGTGATATTTGGGAAAAAACATCAGATTTATACAGTTTCTAAAAGTGGTGAAGTGAAGTGGTGAAACTCAAATCATCTGAAGATCAAAAGTTCAATCCCTCAGCGATGCCACAGTCATCTATGGCCTGGAGTCCAAGAGATCATAACTGGCTTTGCACTCTTTGAATAGGCAGGTTTGCCCTCCCTCTCCCCATCACTAGCTAGCCAATGCAAATGTCTGTGATCTGATGCAACAGGACTGGCAGCTTTTCTCCTTCAAGTGTCCTAAACTGTCCAGAGATGTTGCGTTACTTTGAAAAGAAGCAGTGCCACTTCAAGCAACATGAAGTAAGCAACAGCTATGTTGAGTTGGGAAGTAATCTCTCATTATCATGTGGTAATGTGAAGTATGTTCCTGAAGTATATCTCCCTTGTTTATCATCAGATTGTACACATAAGGTGGTTTTGTGCAATGGCAGATGTAATCAAAATAGTACTGTTTTTTTTTGTTTTTTTTTGCATGGGTAACACAACTTTTACATGTTTGCATATAAATGTACAGTTACACTTCCACTATATTGAGAAACAGAGGTGTGGAGAATGTGGAGAACACTGTTACAGACAACACTCGAGCTGCTTCTAAATAGTTGAATAAAGCTTCCTTTCCTCTTTGCTTGCCTTAATTTTAACCTGATCTGTAGCCCATGGCCTCGCTAAGTACATTGGTAGATCTGACTAGTATGTGGGTCCACTTGACTACATAATCAGTGCAAATCAAGAAAAGTGGACAGAAAAGAAAAACTTAATTCAGGCATTCAGATGCAAACAACGGAGCCTGCCATTAACATCATGAGTTTTGGATGAGACCCTTGTTAGCGACTAAAGCCAGTAATACATTTTTTCAGGCTCTTGATTGGGTAACATACTTTTTTTTAGCAGGAATTAATGTCCCCAACCAAATTCTACAGTGGTCACGCTAAAATAAGATTAATACCACCAGTAAAATGTTCTTGGCATAAAAAGTACAATTTAAAGGTAACAAACCATTTTATCTGTTGTAATGGACTATTGGGTAGATTTGGGTGTTTGGGGACATTTTTAAGATGTTAAAGGATGGATGGAGAATGGATGGACAAAAGGACATTCTAAAAATGTTTCAGGCCCTTTGACTTGTGTGTCCCATTTACCTTTTTACATTCATCCATATCCAGTCTCTTCTTTACCTTTCATCTTTCTGTCTCTTCCTCTTTCTTTCTCTCTCTCTCTCTTTCTTTCTCTCTCTCTCTCTCTGTCAGCAGTGTAAATGATCAAACAGGTGTGGCGTGAGTAAGCACTTGTTAAATTTGGTTCTCTGCCATGTGATGGAAGGGTGAGGATGTTTTACACAGCACCTAATCAGCTGCTATCACAGCTCTTGTCCAGGAGAGAGAAAGAGAGAGAGAGAGAGAGAGAGAGAGAGAGAGAGAGAGAAAGAGAGAAAGAAAGAGAGAGAGAGGACTGTCTCTCTTTATCGCCCTGTATTGACTGAGATGTCCTCCCTTTAATTTGGCTGTTTAGGCGTCTCTTGACTCGTTTCAGTGACTTCGCCCAATTAAAGATAATGGAGTAGGGGGCTCTCGCGGGCTTTAGATAGAGCAGTAACAGAGAGCACAGAGCACAAACAAGACAGGTAAACTGTCCTCGCCTCTAAAACCCGTTACAGCTGATGACTATTGACCACTGTCAGAAACAGGCAAGAAAACTCTGACCTAAAAAGCACGACTGACCAGACCTTGACTCTACAAAAACACAGCAATGCTTGCATTTATTACATCACAAGTAATAGCACTAGAACAAATCTTCTAAACCTATTAGGGACTCACAGATAAATATGTATAGCAATATATAAAATAAGACACGATAAAAGAACCTTTATTAGTCCCACAAGTGGAAAATTTGCATATACATGCATATAATATGCATATATAATTGTGTTTTCAGCAATGTAAAGCAATATAAATATCAATATTCTAAAAATACAACATTCTGCTTGTGTGGATCCTTGAACTACAGAATACCTATGAAGATGTGCTGTGCTATCTGGCAAGATGTTAGTAGCAGAACCTCTAAGCTATAAGGATGAACTGGACTGGACTAGTTTGTGCAGAACATCACAGAAGTGAGTTAGTGATCAAAAGGTTGCTGGTTGAACCTTTAGGTGCCCTCGACCAAGGCACCTAAACCTCCCTGGGTACTGTGGCTTTGTGGCTGCCCAGTGCTCCAGGTGTGTGTGTTAACAACTCACAGCTCTCAGTGTGTGTGTGTTTAATGAAGAGATTAATTTACCCTCAGGGATTAATACTTACATATATATGTAATTGCTTTATTATTAAATTTTTACTTTTACACGTCATTAGGCAAAGGACAAAATAACGTGGGCACATACCAGCGAGTCAGTTGCAAAAGGTAAATAATTGCTTAAATTACCTTTCACAAACTTCATTATCTTGAAAACATGATGGCAGAGATAAATGTATTCAACTTTATGTGTAATATGAGGCAGAACAGAACCACAAATACACAACACTGGTTTTGTTAAATCAGTTTAGTTTTTTCAATTTTCAATGCTGGCTAGTGAACAAACCAATGCTTGACCTCATTTGCACCGAGCTCTGTGATTGTGAGCCAGCTGTAGCGAAATAAGTTAATAAGCAAGAAACATAAGCACAGAAAGCACTTCAGAAGCACAGTTAGCTGTAATTACTTTTTTCACAGTCAGTTATGTTCATGCTCCCTGTACCTGAGATATCGAAACAAATCTACTAAACAAAATGACCAAGTTTGTTCATCATTGGCTTTCCATTTTAGAAGCTTTGTGTTAAGAAGATACAGTGGTCAAGATTCAGTGGAAATAACAGACAAACCCCCTGAGATGAAACCTGACTACTACTCTTCCTGTTTATGTGAATGTAATCGAGTGTCCGGTCTTTACTGTGAAGCCTCATGCTGGCGAGGTTCAAGAAGGGTCAGCTCACCATAAGTCCTTGCAAAAAAATGTTATAGTTTTATACGAAAGAGAGCATAGTTACACAAAAAAGTGGGCAAATGTCAAAGAGAAGCTAGTGGTCAATCACACATGGAAGAAAGGTTTCCCAAAGAAGAGAGGCCTTGCAGATAACAGATCAGTGAGCACAGAGCACAGCTGCATGAGCCTGTAATGCTCTGTACTGTCCTGTAATGAAATCAGGGCTCAGTATACCAGTTATCATAGGTAGAACCAGTTATGACCAATTTGTGTCATGCCATTTGTGTTCTTCTAAAAGCATGACAGTGACAACTACTTAACTGAACTAAAGGAGAGGCACCATCTTATATTATGCCGTTTTGGAAAGAGACAAGCCTTCTCAGAGTTTCTCAGATAGAACATAGTGAAAAGTAGAAAGTGGCTGTATATCAAGAGGGAGAAGAATATCATATATTTTGGGGCCTGGGACAACTTGAGACACAGGCCTTAGGAACATCAGCTCACCAAGTTTAGGCTACAGCTTCTAAATGGCAGGCACCTTATGCTTTATTTAGGCTACTAAATTATACAAATACTGTGTAATAACAGTTGCAAGTTGTAAACAGTGTTTACAGAGTCCAGTACAGATTATAAAGTCTTTTGTGTTACAGTGGCACCTCTAACGAGATGAAATATATTAGGCAGCATAAGGATTTCAGCAACTTTGACAAGGGCCAGATAATGATATAGCCAGAACATCTCCAAAACACCAGGTCTTATAGGGGGTTCTCAATATGAAGTAGTAGTACCTACAAAAATTAACCCAAGGGAGAACAACTGGTGAATCGACGACAGGGTCATGGGCACCTGACTGATGCATGTGAGGGCTAGTCTGGCTGGTTCAGTTCCACAAAAGAGCTATTTTAGCACAAAAAGTGAACGCTGACTCTGATAAAAAGGGTCAGAACATACAATACACCACAGTCAGAGCTCATCACTTCTCACCTCAACTCTGATCTTCATCTCATCTAAATCACAATGTTTGCTATATAATTTTGGAGAAAAAAAAACCCTGGGTGGCTCTCACTCAAGGACAAAAAGAAACAGTGAAGGTACTAGAAGTCGCCTGAAACTGCACGCAGATCTGACAATAAAAGTGGACGAGAAGGGGAAAGATATAGCGCCGCACATAAAAAAAGGTAACAGCTGCAAAATGTCACTGAGCAGATCGCAAATCACACCATCTATAAGCGTCAGCGGGGTCCAAAACACATTACCCTGCTCTCCGGTGTAAGTATGAAGCACAAGTTTACATATTTTATCACGATCTTTGAAAGTCACGATATTCTCAAGAGGCTTTATGAAGGCAAAGTCAAATGCATGTTCAACTTACAAGGCCTTTAAGTGCAACAGCTGCTACACTTTCTGCCTGCCCCTACGTCCCTTCACTATCTGTACATTTTCCCCAGCTCTCTCATTCCATGCTTCTCTCTCTCGCTCTCTACTTCTCTCTGTAACTTTTAGACATGTTCCTCTATATATAACTATCTCTCTCTCTCTCTCTCTCTCTCGCTCTCTCTCTCTCTCTCTGTAACTCTCTAACTCCTCTATATATAACTCTCTCATTCTCTTCCCCTCTCCATCTCTAAGTCCCTCTCTCTTTTCAAAATATCTTCAGCTCTCTCACTCTCTCGTCTTCTGTCACTACCTCCTTCTTCCTCTACTCTCGCTCACTCTCTAATATTCTTAATTTCTACACCTCTGTCTATATTTAACTCTCTGTACAAGCCCCCCCAACCCCCCCCCCCACCCCACCCCACCCCACCGTCCCTCTTTCTCCACCCATCGCGTGTGCTGTTCTGTAGCATCCCTCATGATGGGTTCAATCAAGCGTGAGAGATTATCCTGGGACTTTCCTGGCCAACCTGTTCTCTACTCCTGATTGGATGATGCTAGCTGCCTCCCATTGGGCCCAAAGCCTGTCAGAACCAATCATGTACCAGAATTCAAAGGCCTTGTCCAGAGAGATGACCTTAACATGTTTTGTCTGTCCTTATTTGCTCCCTCCAGTGGAGTGTGCAAGAGGAGACTGGCTCAAATGAGGATGCTCCCTTTCTCCAGAGCAGCTGGGTAGCTACATGACTACCATGCTGTGCTCCAAAAACATATTGAAAGTTTCCAACTTTTATAGACTGGATCATATGAGACATGGCAATAAGAAGGGAGAGCAGTGCTTTCACGCAGACACTAATCAGCTAATTATCCATCTCAACATGAGTTGAGACAGGTGTGTTAGAGTGAAGAAAAGAAATATAAATAAAGTGTTTTAGCTCCAAATCCAACTTTTGCTGTGATGTTTCTTGACATATTCCACTTCCATTCTACAGTCTTAGTACAAATGGTTCTATATATTATCAAACAAGGTTAAGAATACTCAAACACACTTTTCCCCTACTGTATGTAGAACCAGTTTAAAGTTTCTTGTTCTTTAAATTTTCTTTAAACCATCATAGAGTAGAACCATTTAACTGTATAGATTTTTTTAACTGAAATTTGGTGATTAATTATATATATATATATATATATACTCAGCACAAATTATTATTATTAGTATTTATTCTTTCTTTTTTTTGAAAAACATTTTTTTTTCTCATTTTCACTGAAATAACTACATATACAGAACAAACCCATGGAAATGAATATTTGAAACAAACACGTTAAACACTTTACTTATCGTAAAAGTGAAAAAAGTAATTGAGTATTTCTCTTAGCTCTGTCAGTTGTAGGGGATTTTGTTTTGCGTTCTTACTGATGCTGTGTGCTATGTAGCTCTACAGAGCTGCATCATACTCATGACACTTCTCAGTGTGGCCCTTGAAAGAAATCTGTTTTAATACATTTTGAAATTTTGAGTTTCAAGTTGAAACCACAGTGGGGTGGGTAGTGTAGGTCCGGCCTGCAGTTTCAGAAGGAAGTATGATACACAAACTGTGCTTGATACTGGCTCTCCAGTATTGTTGCACATTTTACTTTTTCATTTTCCCCTTGACATTCTCTTTAAGCAATTATAATTCATTTCATAAACTCTTTATTTGTCTTAGAATTAAACAGGATGTTGTGTTATTTGGCCTATAAGACTGATATATGTAAATGCCCTGTATTTTCATTGAGTGTACACCCATAAGCAATTTGGGCTAAAATGAGGAGCAAACTATTCATTTTAAGCCCTCAAACATAATGGAAAAATAAACATCTGCCTCTTCTTCCAGATGTGTGGATACTTTAGTAGGCTTCAGTGATCTGTTTGCTTCCCAACTGCCAGAAACAGCACAACATCTAATCGTTTTCTCTACATTTTTCCACTCCAGTGACTCTGCTTTACACTGCTGGAACATTTTGTAATGGTTGGAGCTACTTGACTGTACACTAAATGGCTGGTCCTATGTAATTGTTTTTATGTTTGTCACATCACAATCATGATATAATCAAAATTAACAATTTTTTTGGCAGTTACACCATAAAAACAAGAGAGTGAGTTGCAACTACGGAAACCCTAAGAATGTTTGCACAGCATATTCAAATCTTTTCAACAATACTGCATTTTCACATTTGCCCTTTGAACATGACTTAAGCCTACAAGCAGCCAAACAAAGGAAAAGAAGGAAATCTGAACAAACACTAAAGGCCAGTCTGGCCAACCTGCCGGAGAGAAAACAAATGGATGCCAAAGCTAAAGAGGCTAAAGCTGACATTCCAGAGGGGCAGTCTACCATCAGACCTGATGTGGAGATGTAGAGACACACACTAACACAGAATACCTGAGAATGTCAAAGGTATAAATCCTCGAGGCTCCACTGACCACCACATAAACTCCCCTTTACCTGCCATGCAGCTACATGTGGAAGCATTTTAAAAGGGACCATATGATGGTAGTGTGGATGGCAGTTTTCCACACTTTGTGAAAACATTATTCAAGTCTTAAAAAATACTTTTCATACTGCTGTAGAGTGCATTAAGTCCAAAAATTAAAAAAAATACATTCACCTATATTCACCTATTAAACAACTTTTAAAAAATGAACACTGTAAGACTAATGTATGGACTAAAGATCACTTTCCCTGCGTTCCGGCCCTGTCTATATGCCCAGGTGATCAGGGGACTAACCAGCCACACCTGGAATGGTTGGGCCAGTCAGTATTCGGGGGAAGGAGACCAGCGCCGGCTGCTGGGTGGTGGCAATCCCCCCTCAACCGGAGGGGGTCTTACTCGTACCCATACAGCCATAAGCAAGTCTTATGCCAGTTAGTGCTCAAAAGTTATATTTACTTAATTGCTACATTAGCCTCTTAAGTGATAAGTAAGACATTTTGTATATTTTGTAAATTTTGTACATTGTGAGGGTGTTTGTAATGTTAGGTATCACTATTTTTTTAATATTAATTTAAAGATATGATTCATGTTGTTTATGGCATAAACATTTGTTACAAATGACAAACTTTAGCATAGATGGACCCTGGACATACGATGGCCAATGTGTGGTCCAAATGTCTCCAAAAACTCTTAAAGAAAAGCACTTTTTCTCAAGACATAAAGTTAAACAAGTTCAAACACTAAACAAGAGAAAAGATGGTGGAAGAATCTTGCAGGCAAAGTGAGAGGAAATCAATGAAGCACCCGAAAAGCTATTCTTAACCTTCCTACCACTGAAAAGCACTAAGGTACAAGAACATGGGGGTAAAGTGTATTTTCTGCAACTCCTCTGGCTGCTGAAGCTCTGACAGCTCAGAAGAGTGTTTTTCCAAAGCATTCGGAGACGCGCGTGTAAAAATAAAAGTCACCATTGATCAAATTCAGCCAGACAGGTCTGTGGCAGTCACCCAGTACAACGAGCAAAACTGCTGTAAGGGACAGGTCTGCCTCACACAGACACATGCACATGGTCAGCGGTCAGTCGTGTACTAATGTGCACCAACATATATATACACATACTTACTCAGTTGAAATGCATAGGAGGGGGAGGGATGGGGTGGCGTGGGTCTAGGCCCACTCATTTGAAGGCAACTAGGCCTAGTGGTGCAAAAAGTAGGCCTCTGGTTTATAGCCAATAACCGCCATGACAGTCTATCATACTAACTAGTTCTCATAGTAACTAATAGGGTCATGTGTAAAATAGACAGTCATTGATACAATGTTCCTCACATACATGTCCCCAAGCCCTGCTCCCCAGGCGCTGCCCTCTCCCTCGTTATTCTCCACTGTCGCCCTCCCTCTCTTTGTGTTTTCCAGTGTCTGTTCTCTAAGCAGGAGTGCCACTTGAAATTTTGGGCACTATGAACAAATATAATATTGGGATTTAATTACTATTAAAAAATAGTAAAAGTTGTATTTTAGTTCTTTAAGGGCACAATATTAGTACTGGGCCATTTCTTTTCACCCCCTTACGGTACCCCTGCCTCTGGGTTGTCCCAATCTTCTATATTAACACTCATTTTTTAATTTCTCTCTCTTCACTCTACTATATATAGAGGGTATGCATTGATGTAATTTTCTCATCAAAACACACCCCCTCAAACTGAATGCGTGGTATAATCTGTAGTAACATTGCTGTTTTCAATATGAAAATCTTTAAAGCTTGGGGTAAAATAAATGATTACCTGCTTAAGTTAAAATCAGTTGGGCTCTACTGTGATTCTTACAACTTACCAAAGAGCCAGTGGGCTATTGACATTTGCGTGGCCAGTAAAGAGCTTTTTTTTAGCTAATTTTGACAGTGAGGAAATACATAAAGCAAAGCCCAAGGCCCTACAGTACGAAAAATAACTGGATAAATTATTATAAGGATTTCAGGATACATGTTGGTGTCCATGGCTCACTGGAATCCCAACTGCCTTTAATTTAAGGTAATTGTTGCTTTACTCCCAGTTTCCTCCTTCCCGCTAAAGGAAAGCTGTTTCTGTGGTTGGCAGTGATTCAATTGCTTCTCTTTTCTGTCTGAAACAGATCACTCCCATTTCTTTCCCATTTTGTTGTGTGTTTTCTCAGCATTTGAGCTGAACACTAACATTGACATCCTGCCACCTACGAGCTCTGCATCCAAGTTTTCCAACAGAACTTCTTCACCAGCTTCTAATAAAATGGCCCCCAGAATTTGGAAAACCAAGAACTTCTAACAGATTGTTACTAAGCCCAAAGGGATGTGTCCATAATATAAGCCCCGTCCCCTCTTGGCCACTTCACTCTAAGCACCTAAATGCCTGGTATTGATCGTTGACAATGGTTTCCCTTAAAAGAGACAAAGGAGAGACCCTTCAGAAGAAACAGAGTTTTAATTAGTTTTTGGTTCAGAATTGATTTTTTAAAAATATTTCACAACCTTAAAACACCTGCGCACCAACTCACACGCATACACATTTATTGCATCTCCATCACTCTAATGATTTGTGCATTGAATGGAGCCTCCCGTTCAATCTAGCGTTAGTGCTGGGAGCAAGCCTTAATTTACACAGGACAATTAGCACCAATTAATCATGTGCTCTGTTAAGGAGGCGAGGGCCAGTGTGTATAAGAACATGGAGAGCCGCTGGGTTGTGGAGTGATGCGGAGCTAACAAAGCATGAAGGCATCAGTATGACAAGAACAGAAAAAAGAAGCTCACACACACACACACACACACACACAGAGAGAGCCCCCGATGTGTTTTTGAATGGGCTCTTGCTGCTCAGCGCCGTCATTTTCGCAAAGCTCTCCGGAGACGCTGTACGGACGCTGATATCTATCTTTGGAAATCTAATCAAAACCACGCGTTCCGTATGAGAGCTCATTTTCCACAGATGTGTTATTTGCCCGCTTTGAGTCTTATCGCTATGGTAACATTAATCATGCTGCCAAATGGTGACGTCCACATTGGCTTAGTACGGGTGCTTCACAAGAAATAAAGATCAATATGTGTGTGTGTGTGTGTGTGTGTGTGTGTGTGCATATATGTGGATACATTCATATGTGCATGTGTTTGTGCATGTACACAATGTTCAGGGGTGTATGCATGTTTAACATAAGAATGTTAAATATAAGTATGCATGAAAAACTGACAAAGAATGTGTGTGTGTGTGTGTGTGTGTGTGTATGTGTGTGTGTCACATAATGGGTTTCATATTTACCCAGAGCACTCAGGTCAAGCTGGGCCCAGATGTGCCAAGTTACACTGGGTTGGGCCAGGCACACAGATATACATGACATTCACGGGAAGAACTTGCAAACTCTATACAAAAAGGACATGGGCCATCCTGGCAGGAACTCAAACTCAGACCCACCTTCAACTGTTTCAATTTAACGTGAACTTTATTCTTGTTTATTCTCATTCATTTTATAATCTCATTTTTGAACATAAATTACTTTTTAGGAAAGTACCTCTTTAAATGTGACCTGATGCCATTTGATGGGAAGCACATGTAGGTTGACATACTGTATAATAAGAAGAAATTACTGTAAAACAAGAAAGGTCTATAATAAAAGCAAAGAGGTCTATAGTAAGGGTAAAACGGAGGAGTACACTGAATGTAAAATGAGGTGTATTAAAATAGTAAAAAAGGAAGTATGTAGCAAAAGTTTAAAACGTGTGTAGTGATGTGACAAAAAATGTGTATAGTGTAGGAAAGTGGGAGGTTTACAGTGTAGTTACAGATTAAAAATAGGTTTATAAATAGGGTAAAACAGAAGGTCTATAGTGAGGGTAAACTGGAGGTCTATAGTGAGGGTAAACTGGAGGTCTATAGTGAGGGTAAACTGGAGGTCTATAATGAGGGTAAAACAGAAGGTCTATAGTGAGGGTAAACTGGAGGTCTATAATGAGGGTAAAACAGAAGGTCTATAGTGAGGGTAAACTGGAGGT
>JBBPDA010050152.1:0-13854 GCA_037974385.1 Arnoldichthys spilopterus
GTTTCTGTAAAGCTGCTTTGTGACAACGTCAGTTGTAAAAAGCGCTATACAAATAAACTTGACTTGACTTGACTTGGCTGTGTTTTCTCTTTTCTTCTCAAAAAACCATTAAATTGGCTTAACCACTTCCAGAGCTCTACACGTTCATGCAGTGGCTGGAGAAAGAGAACTCTGTAGCCAAGCATGTGTTCTTTTTAATCAGTTCACATATCAACTACAGTTTACACATAACTCGTGACCGTCTTCACCTGCCACTTTAGGTTCAGCCCATAGGGGGCCCTGGTGGGCTACTCCTCTCTGCTGAGAGTATAAAAACAGCAGAGAGGAGGTGATACAGAGGAAGCAAACAACCGCCGGCTTCCGAACCGGGACCTACCCATCCAAGAGATCATAGACTCCATAAGAGGTCTCTGCTTGGGCTCAGAGGATGAGGACACATCCAGTGTCCAAGATGAAGAGAATGCCTCTGCAGCTACTACACCAAGAGGTGAGGAATTCCCTTGTGGACCCCATTGTAGGACCCTCTCTTCCTAATAGTGAAGTATTTGCAATCCAGTCCTTGTCCCTTTGTGTATGAACTGAAGACAGAGTGGCTGAGAAGGCTAATAGTAAGGACTGAGGACAGCCAGTTCCAAGTGCGTACACCTCACAAGGTTGATGATGTGTAATAAAAACCCAAGTGTACAATCAATCCAGGGTTTCTGCAGGTTTCAACAAGTCAAATTTAAGACCTTTTAAGAAATTTTTAAGACCGTCATGACTGAAATTTACAACCCAAGAGTCTTAGACTTGCTAACAAAATTAAAAAATGTTGGTGGGCAGTAGTGGCCTATTGGTTAGAACCTTGCCCTTGTGAACAGAAGGCCATATGTTCAAGTCTTGACCCAGATACCACCATTGAGCAAGGTACCACATATGGAGCAGTGGGCAACAGCACCCAGGAAGCAGTACCTTGGGCAAGAGAACTTCAGTGGTATCCAAGTCAGGACTTCAAATACCCCCCACCCCCCTGCTAAAAAGTGATGTAAGTAGCATCAATTTCACAATAACATTTAAGACCAAAATAGAAGTCATTCAAGACCTCGTGCATAAATCCTAATGTTTTTAAACACTTTTTTAAGGCTTTAAATTCAAATTTGACATTTAAGACATTAAGACTTTGCAGAAACTCTGCAATTATATATTGCTTAGTGCGTATTGGGCAATCTGGCCGCTGGATGTGTTCATAAGAGACAGTTGTTACAAACTCATGTCAAGTCAATTTTATTTCTATAAGCACTTTTTTGCAACGGACATTGACACAAAGCAGCTTTACAGAATCTGGGTCCGAGCCCCTAATAAGCAAGCCAAAGGCAAGACAGGCAAGCTGTAGGAAGAAACCTTAGGAGGAACCAAGGCTCAGAAGGGGAACCCATCCTCCTCTGGTCGACACCAGATAGCAAACAAACATCCGATTTTATTTTCCACATGGTACAGTACATTCAGCCCAGAGCACTTGACTTATTTCTTTTCTTTCTTTGCAGTCTGGAAGTATTTACGTTTGTTCAAAGACTCTAAATCTAATGTCAATTTGGCATAGAAAAATTTTGTTGTGATTCTCAATTCTACATCAAAAATATATATTCATATATGTACAATTCCCACAGGTACTGGTGTTTTGTTTGAATATTTTTTTTTAGTTTTGAGCTATAAACAAAGTTCACACTGGTTAAAAATAATACAAATAGAAAGTTGAATTTGGAAAACTTTGGCGTACATTACTTCGACTTATGGGAATGGATTTGTCTACAAAATGTTTGCAGGTAATTGCTAGAGTTCCATTGATTGAGAACACAAGGTCATGCCAGTTTTAGAAAGAAAGAATGTGGTAAAATATATTAAGTTTTCACTAGGTATGAAGTAGTTGGACGGGCATAAGGAAAAGCTTAAAGAACAAATGGAAGTTGTACAGCATTAAAGCATAAGGATAAAAAAAATCAAAAAAAATCAAAAAGAAAAAAAAATCAATAAATGAAAACCCTAACATTTCATATCTGAACTCCATACATAATAAACAAGCCATACAGCCCACTGCTCTCTGGCTTTTTGAGATTTTCTAGCCATTTGTAATAGTGTTTTATGTGCAGTATGTTTAGGCAAAAGGAATCCGTGTGCCAGGGTGATAAATACAAATTAAGGGATGCACAAAATCATATTTTTTACATAAAAAAGTTTTTGGTTTTTTTTTTACTTTGAAAGTCATCTTATGTGAACAGACACGCATATAACGCTGATAAAAGATGAATATGCAGCATTTATTAGTGTTATTGTTTAGGTGTAATTGTAACGTTCAGTACTGACAGGTGGAAGCGGCCAATTAATAATGAAAAATTGTTTTTTTAAAAAGTATGGGGTTTTTTTTTTTAAGTATTTCCTCAAAAACAATGTTCACATTTTAATCTATAGATTTAAGCTTTGAAAGGACATTTTGGCACTTTTTTGTGCCTTATGCAACTCATCAAACTTTGCACTCAAACGACACCGGTCTCATACAAGAACATGTGTAAATGGTGTAGAAAAGTCTTTAACAGCTCTTTACCTGCAGCTCCTGTTTCTCTCTAACTGTTTCTGTAAGAGGGAGTTATAAACAGTGTAAACATTGTGTAAAAGTCTTTAACAGCTCTTTACCTGCAGCCCCTGTTTCTCTCTAACTGTTTCTGTAAGAGGGAGTTATAAACAGTGTAGGGCTGTGGGGAGGCAATGTTCCTCCAATGGTGAGAATTCCCTCTCTCGAAACTGACCAAAAAATGTAATTCAAATTCACTTTTAGAAACCTGGGCAACAGGCATCATTAATGTTAATAAATAACTAGACCGATGACACCGAGGTGAGTAACTAAACTGGTAGAAATGCAGTAATGCAGATACTCTAAATGAGATTTTACAGGCTAATGGGTGCACAATGGGTTCAGTGGTTTCTCTCCAATGATCTACATCCCATCCATCTTCTGAAGTAGTATTTTATAGGACGATGCCAACCAATCACACAACAGTACAAATCCTTACATCCAATCCCAGAACCATGAGCCAAAACCACTGAATGTAAGATTAGTCAGTGAAAGTCAAAATCAGCCAAAATTCACAAAAAGTAATACAGCAACTTTACATTTGTATATCTATAATGAATATTAGCTTGCCCACAAAAAGTCTCAGGTAAATGAAAATAATCCTTATATGGAAATTTTACTGTGAAAAAACATTTAAAAAAGTATCTCAGAACTGCATTTGCATTTAACAAGAACAATGGCCATCAATTGTTATACAGGATCAAATAACTTCATCAATATATGTTATAATAATGACAAATAATGGTTAACTAAATAATACCCAGACCAAAGCAAGATTTGGTTAAAAGAAACAATGATACATGTTGCCCAAATTTCTAAAGGTCTATGTGAATTAAATTAATTCGCTGATTGAAATGACATTAATGGCTATAAAGTATTTGGTGTAGAGGTACTGGAAACTCCAATGTTTCCACACAATTCTTTCCCAAAAAGTCCATGAGAAGAACTAAGAGATCTAGGTAGGTTGATAGGTAATGATCAGGACTAAGTGACTTGAAACTTAGAAGTCTTAACCTCCGTCTTGGTGTATTTGTGCATTTTTTCATTCAAATGAAGCTCCCCCTGTACTTGAATCTCTTAAGTGTGAATGCGCTGGTGTTTTTTGAGATGACTCTGTACAGTAAAACACTTTCCACATTCTGAGCAGCGATATGGTTTCTTTCCAGTGTGACTTTGCTGATGTCGTTTGAGATGACTCTGTACAGTAAAACACTTTCCACATTCTGAGCAGCAATGTGGTTTCTCTCCAGTGTGACTTTGCTGATGTCGTTTGAGATGACTCTGTACAGTAAAACACTTTCCACATTCTGAGCAGCAATGTGGTTTCTCTCCAGTGTGAATTTGCTGGTGTTTTTTGAGACGACTCGGTACAGTAAAACACTTCCCACATTCTGAGCAGCAATGTGGTTTCTCTCCAGTGTGATTTCGCTGGTGTCGTTTGAGATGACTCTGTACAGTAAAACACTTCCCACAATCTGAGCAGTGATACGGTTTCTCACCAGTGTGAATTCGCTGGTGTGATTGGAGACTACTCTTTACAGTAAAACTCTGTCCACACTCTGAGCAGTTGTAAGGTTTCTCTCCAGTGTGAACTCGTTGGTGTGTTTGAAGATTACTCAGGTGAGCAAAACTCTGTCCACACTCTGAGCAGATATATGGTTTCTCTCCAGTGTGAATGCGCCAGTGTTTTTGGAGATTACTCTGTAAAGCAAAACTCTTCTCACACTGTGAGCAGTGATAGGGTTTCTCTCCAGTGTGAACGCGCTGATGTGTTTGGAGACTACTTTGTGCAGTAAAACACTTCCCACAGTCTGAGCACTGATACGGTTTCTCTCCAGTGTGAACGCGCTGATGTGTTTGGAGACTACTTTTTACAGTAAAACTTTTCCCACACTCAAAGCAGTAATACGGTTTCATTCCAGTATGAATGCTCAGGTGTGTTAGGAGATTATACTGTCGATTAAAATTTTGTCCACACTCTGAGCAATTATACACTTTCTCTCCCGTGTGAATGCGCTGGTGTTGTTGGAGACTATACTGTCGATTAAAACTTTTCCCACAGTCTGAGCAGTGATACGGTTTCTCTCCAGTGTGAATGCGCTGGTGTCTTTGAAGATGACCCCGTTGAGTAAAACTCTGCGCACACTCGGAGCAGTGATAGGGTTTCTCTCCAGTGTGAATGCGCTGGTGTATCTGGAGATGAGTCAGTTTTCTAAAACTACTCCCACATTCTGAACACTGATACGGTTTCTCTCCAGTGTGAATGCGCTGGTGGAATTGGAGACTACTCGGTTGAGAAAAACTCTGTCCACAATCTGAGCAATGATACGGTTTCTCTCCAGTGTGAATGCGCTGGTGTAATTGGAGATGACTGTGTCTAGCAAAAGTTTTACCACAGTCTGAGCAATGATGAGGTCTCCTTTTGCTCATTTGTTTTGGTGCTTGTCTAGGAGATGTGTTGGTGTGGTGAGTAGCAGAGGAGGTTTCCATATTCCCACCTTTCGTCTCCTGATATTCTTCTTGAGGCTGTTTCTCCATGCGTTTGCAGCAGTAAGTTAGAAGCTAAAACGAATGTGGATACTAAGCACAGGACAAGACGGAACGGATCTTTGTTCCTGGAAAAGAAGGGTGGAGGGGGTAATCAAAGTCAAAACATAAAATTACAAAAAAGGCACAATTAGGTCAGGGATTAAAACAAATGCTAAAAAGAAATGCACAGGGAAGCCTAATCTTAATTTAGTTTTATGCAAATCAGATTGCTTACAGATTCTACTACAGACCTGCAGTGCCCATGGTAGTTACTGATGACTGGAAGATGAGCAGGGCAAGCTGTAACAAAAATATGAAACGTAAAGTAGTGATTAGTAAATCCTTTTTTGAAAAAGCACAAAAAAATACAAATCTTTAAATCTTTTGCATTTTGTTGTTGTTTGTGGATACATTTTGTACTATATGGTGAGCCTCCAGCAGCAAGACTCTCAGGCTCTCTCTTGCTGAAAGCTTTTTAAAATGTTATACATTTCAAAATCTTCCTAGACTTAAATTTCCTCCTCCCAATTTTTCACACATGATGTAGGCACCGAATTTAGAATTAGTTTATTGTTTAAAAGGAGATTTACCAATCACTGCTGCCTGTTTTTATGTGCATTTCATATTCTGTCCTAGCTGAGGTTTATACAGTAGTGGACATGCTGCTAAATGTAACTGTTGGTGTTTTGGTTTGTATAGGAATGTTCCATCAAATCAGGGCCTTATATAAAAGATCGTTCTGTATTAAATCAAATGGAGATCAGTAAAGTGGCTTCAGCCTCTTCTAAGATTTTGTTCACAGTTCTAAAGTTTGGGGTTTTTTTGGTTCTTTTTAACCATCAGAGCCAACTCTCTACCACCACAATGTAATACCGAAGTTGTATTTATGGCAGCCATGTCTATGTTATCTAGTAGTACTAGTGGACAGCATGGGGAAATGTTTATATCATGGTATAATTAAATTTCAGATGTTTGTTTTTGAAGATAAACAGAGGCTTTTTAAAAAATTTTAAATTTAAGTTTCATTTATTAACTGCCAATTTTGTCATTTAGTACATGTGGTAAATATTATAATAAATGAGGTAAATGTTGCAGTAGATGAGTGAAACATCATAATGAATTGGGTAAATATGGCAGTAAATGGGGTAAATATGGCAGTACGTGAGTGAAGTATTATAATGAATGGGGTAAATATTGCAGTAATGTGGTAAATATGGCAGTAAATGGGATTAATATTGCAGTACGTGAGTGAAGTATCGTAATAAATGGGGTAAACATGGCAGTAAATAAATGTCCAAACCAACGCAATCTCGCTTCTCTTACTTTGTCTCTACTGTCCTATCTGAGCTTCCCTCTACTATATTCAATCCTGTGAAATTAACAATAAATGAGGGAAGTATGGCAGTAAATGAAATAAATGAAGCAATAAACGAGGAAAATATTGCAGTGAATATGGGAAAATTTGCAGAAAATAAGGTAAAGAAGGCGGTGAGTGAGGTAAAGAAGGCATTTAACGTATTTAACACTTTACGAAATCAGAACATTTCTACACCTGTTCTGTAAGAGTGAGTTACAATCTGTGTAAAAAGTCTTTAACAGCTCTTTACCTGCAGCTCCTGTTTCTCTCTTTAATAACAACGATGGAGGCTCCGAGCGCGGCTCTTCTTCTACTCTGCTTTTTCGGGTTTGAAGTATCACATTTATAGAACGAGCGCCACCACCTGGACGGCACAATCACGTGTTTATGAGACCTTCGACCTGAATTTCTGAACCTCCCCCGTGCAACGATTGGCTGACAGATCCTATACGCAGTTCGCTGATTGTCCAGCTGAGAAGCGGCAGCTAGCACGTGATGTGAAGTGAAGCGACTATTTGTCATTGTAAACACACACAAGCACCACAATGAAATATGACCTCTGCATTTAACCCACGTGCAGCAGATATTACTGTTTACACCATCAGTTACACTGACAATGTCTAGAGTAAAATGTGTGTTTATTTTTACACTCCTCATCAGTTCATTGTGTTCAGAGTCAAAATTAACATTAAGAAATATTGTTATTACTGCAGAGACATAAATAATAACAGATGTGATGAAATGAAGAATAGAAGATTCATTATGAAAAACGTCAATAACCTTATTGAAGAATAGACTGATGTTTATGTTCATTTTACTCTGGTACCGTGTCTTCCAGTGGGCACTGCTGGGTGAATTATAGCAGAAATGCAGCTCTGTGCATGTGAGGTCTGGGCTTATGTGTTTACATCAGTACTGAACGGTGTAAAAACACTGAACTAGACTCTAGTTCCTGCTCATCACTGGTGGAGTTTGGGAATATGAGATGCTGTTATAAAGCTAATGTCAAGTCAGTTCTACCAAATTTTCATCAGTGGACTTGATCATCCTGGGTGTACATGTGATATGAACATTTACTGTTACATTGATGATTTCTCTGCTCTTCTCTGGATTTACACAATGTGGCTAATGTAGCAGTTCTAGCCTGTTTTACTGATGTGGCCTCCTTCTTCTTTCCCTCCTAGTTAAGGCAGTGGTGGCCTAGTGGTTAGGACGATGCATTTGAGACCTGCAGGTCACAGGTTTGAGTCCTGGCCCGGGCACTACTGAGGTTCCCTTGAGCAAGGTACCGTTCCGCCACACTGCTCCCTGGGTGCTGTTGATAGATGCCCACTGCTCCACATGTGCATGTGTGATGGGTTAAATGCAGAGGTTGTTTACAAAGACTTACTCCACTAATCTTCTCTCCTTGAGTTTATCCTGTTTGTATCTTCATCATTCATTTCAACTGAGGCACAGATGTCCTGGTAGATGTATTTACTAATGAGACACTATCAAACCTGCTAAAGAAGGTGTTCAGCTCATTTTTCCTTACACAAGTCTATTCGTAGTTGCTGATGGCCTCACCATCCTCACCCCACTCCACACCTCTCTCACCTCCCCCCTCTGAAGATTGTTCTCCATGTTCCTCCTGTAGTCTCTCTCTCATTCTGACCTCCTCATGCTGTTCCTGGACTGAATGGTGATGGTGTGTGTTCAGCTGTGAGGAAGTTCTCTCAGGAACTTTCCTCTAACTCCTAAAGAAAAGTTCTGCTGTTAAGTGTGTTAACCCTGAACACACACCACAGGAGCTTCACACTCAGAATAAATGTCTATGACTAAGTTAAAACAGCAGTTTGGAGAGCAGTGATCTAAACTACATCTCTTAATATTATTGGGGTTTAATTTTCATTCTAGATTATCTACCCATCAAAGACCAAACTGATGTGTATTTATATTTTCTACAGTTTTACTGCTGAGAAACATCTGTGTGTCTGTGCAGAACAGTGTAACAGTTAAAGCAGATTGATTATATCTGTGGGTGGGTTCTAGATAAGTTGTCTAGAACCCCATTTTTGCATTACCTAGAACCCTTTCGTTAGCTTTCTAGAATCATATCCTATATCTAGTTATCTAGAACCCAAATGGGCTAGAAAAGTTCTGGATGGTTATCCGGGTTTGTGTGGGTGGATTCTAGATAAGTTATCTAGAACATATTTTTGCAATCTAGAACCCTGTTTTGTTTAAGTGGTCTTGAATCTTCAACTGGTTACCAGAAAATTCTCCAGGTTCTAAGTGGGTTTTCTAGATTTGTCCAGATGAGTTCTAGAAAGCATGTCTAGAACCAATTTCAGGTCATCTAGAACCCAAATGGTCTAGAAAAGTTCTAGGTGGGTCACCTGGGTTTGTGTGGGTGGGTTCCAGATAAGTGATCTAGAACACATTTTTGTTATCTAGAACCATGTTTATGCAGTTGTCTAGAACCCCATTTTGCATTATCTAGGACCCTTTTGTGAGCTATCTAGAACGTGTTGACCAAGATGGGTTATGTATGGGATGTCTAAATGAGTTCTAGAAATTCTATCTAGAACCCATTCCAAGAAACTTAGAACACTAATGGTCAAGAAATAGGTTCTTGATGGGTCATCTGGATTTGTGTGGATGTGTTCTCAAACCCTGTTTTTTGTAAATGGTCTAGAACCTTCCATTGGTTGTCTGAAATGTAACGATCTAGATAGGCTCTGAGTGGGTTCTCTAGATATTTCCAGATGATTTCTAGAAAAGATGTCTAGAACCCCCATTTTGAGATTGCTAGAACATAAGGGCCTACATAACTTCTGGGTGAGTGATCTGGATTTGTCAAGATGAGTGCTAGATAAGTTATCTAGAATGCATTTTTGTTATCTAGAACCATGTTTTGGTGATCTGGAACCATATTTATACTGTTGTCTAGAACCCCACTTTTGCATTATCTAGGACCTTTTTGTAAGCTATCTTTAACACATTCTGCACACATTACAAAGTCCTACCTGTGGAGGAAGAGGGTTCGGGTACTTGACTGGCCTGCCTGCAGTCCCGACCTGTCTCCAATAGAGAATGTGCGGCACATTTTGAAGCGCAAAATGTGACAACGAAGACCCTGTACTGTTGCCCACCTTAAGACTTGTTTGCAGGAAGAATGGAACAAAATTAAACCTGAAAGACTTCATCACTTGGTGTCTTCAGTCCCTAAACATCTTTTAAGTGTTGTGAAAAGGAATGGCAACATTATAAAGTGGTAAAAGCTTTACTGTCCCAACTTTGTTTGGAATGTGTTGCCTTTTATTTTAATTCCCATCTCTGTAAAGCACATTGAATGACCGTTGTGTATGATAATGTGCTATATAAATAAACTTACCTTACCTTGCTTTGCCAAAGAAGCCAAAAATGTGCAAATTAAGCATGACAATACACAGGAGTTTCTTAACAAAAATTGCTAAAAAAAATATGCAAGGCTAAAGCCTTACATTCATGGGAACTATTGAGATGTCTTAAAGCTTGCTTATTTTTGAAAATAACACATTTAAATCAGCAAGAATATTACTTGCAATGACGTTTAAATGTAGAATATTTCACATTTGTCTCAAAAAAATTTTGCCAAAAAGTTTTGGTTTCAGTATTTATTTATAATGCATTTTTTTGAAATCTTGAAATCATTAAAAAGCAGCAAAACATAGTCCAAAGAAGCCAATAAAGTCCAAATTAAGCATAAAAATACACAAGTTTTGGACCAAAATTGCAAAAATACGTAAGGCTATAGCCTTACCTTCGTGGACGTTTTTGGAAAGTCTTAAAGTTTGCTTGTTTTCGACAATAACACATTTCAATCATCCAGAAAATGTCTCTACATAATGTTTTGCTTTACAATATTTCTGTTTCTTTGAAAATAAACTTTAAATATTGTGAAATTTGTTGATCTCAATGTTTAATCTTTAATGCATGTGTTCAGAAAACACAATTACATTTTTCTTGAAATCAGAAAGACATGGTCCAAAGAAGCCAAAATTGCAAAAATACGTAAGACTATAGCCTTACCTTTGTGTATGTTTTTGGGAAGTCCTAAAACGTGTTTATTTTTGGCAATGACATATCAATCATCAGGAAAATATCTCTACCTAATGTTTTACTTTACACTGTTTCACTTTTTCTTTGAAAATAAACTTTAAATTTTGTGAAAATTGTTGGTCTCAGTATTTATTTATAATGCATTAAATAATATTACTATATTAATATTACTCCCAATTATGTTTTAATGCAGAAACTTGTTTTTCTTAAACATAACAATATGCAAAAAACAATATTGGAAATCAATAATTATTTGTTTAGAAAACACAATTTTATTCGTCTTGAAATCATTGAAGAGCATCAAAACACTGTCCAAAGAGGTCAATAAAGTCCAAATTAAGCATAAAATTACACACGAGTTTTGGACCAAAATTGCAAAAATACGTAATGTTATATATAGGCTTACCTTTGTGGGGATATTTGGTATGTTTTAAAATATGCTCATTTTCAACAATAACATTTAAATCAACAGGAATATTTCACATTTTTCTTTTAAAAAATACAATATTATTCTTTTTTAAAATCATTGGAGAACATCAAAACACAGCCTAAAGAAGTATACATTCCAAAATAAGCATGAAAATAAACAGGAGTTTTGGACCAAAAATGCAAAAATACGTAGGGCCTTACCTTTATGGGCATTTTTGGGCAGTTTTAAAATTTTCGACGATAACATACATTAGCAGAAATATTACTCCCAATTACGTTTTCATGTAGAAAATGTCATGTTTCATGTAGAACATGTCAAGGATGCCAAAAAAATTGGCACGACTGGTTAAAAAAACTCAATATTTATTTTTAATACATTTTTTCAGAAAATATAATTTTATTCTCATTGAAATCACTAGAGAGTATTAAAAACAGTCAAATAAAAGTTATTACAGGCCATACAGGCATGAATCTAAAAAAATTTGCTTTGGACAAAACTGCAGAAATAATTAAGGCTGTAGCCTTACCTTTGTGAGTGTTTTTGGGACATTGTAAAATTCTATTCTGTTTTCATCACAATGACACACTTAAATCATTAAGAAAATATTTCCATGTTTTATAGTAGAATATTTTACATTTGAAATATTCACATGAATGTTGCAAATAATTTAGTGTCAGTGTATATTTTTAATGTATCATTTTCAGACAATACCATTTTATTGCTATTGAAATCACTGAAGAGTATCAAAACACAGTCCACAGAAGCTATTACCGTCCAAATTAGGCATGAAATTACATAGGAGTTGTAGAGCAAAATTGCAGCAATACATAAGAACATTTTTGGGACGTCTTAAATTTATTTAGTTATGACATTAACACATAAATAAGCAAGGAAATGTCTTTACATAATGTTTTAGTGTAGTATATTAGTATTTTTTCATGCATTTTCTTAAAGAAAAAAATAAAATGCCTCCACGTTGTTTTCATGTAAAAAAAAAAAAAAATAAATAAATAAAAAACATTTCCACATTCTCTGGAAAATAATTTTTTAAATGTTGCAAAAAAGTTGACGTTGATGTGAAACTTTGGGCAAGAAACTGACCTTCAGGTTTGAACTGAAACTCTAAAAATGCAGAAGGCAACCGTGTTACCCTCGTGTGACGTGGCCAAATCGGTTACTTACGTTTCCAATGAGAACAAACGAATCCAAAATCTCTAGACGTGTGTCCCATTTTGGTTGAGAGTAGAGCATGAAGAAACAGTGGTGGCCTAGTAGTTAGGACATTGCCCTTTCGACCTAAAGGTTCAAGTCCCAGCCCAGGCACTACTGAGCTACCCTTGAGCAAGGTACCATACCACTACACTGCTCCACGTCTTGGAAGTCGCTTAGGATAAAAGTGTCAGCCAAATGAATAAATGTAAATGTAAATGAAACACAACAATCTCTAAACGAAAGAGCAGGTGAAGCGGATGAAGCAGGGTGGGAAACTACAGATCTGCAGTCTAAAGCCATGAACCAGACAATATAATATTAGGTGTCGGCCACAGCTCGTGGAAGGCCCGTCTATTTTAAGCAAGAAGCATCTGGAAAAGTACAGCAGCAACGGCTCGCAGAGGCCATCAGCCTTGTGCTAATGGTCCAGAGGAGAAATGGGGCACAAGCAAGTGGTGTTTGCAGTGATCTTCAGCCAGTAAGAGTAGCGCACAGTAGAGCTCCGACTCGAACAGGGAAGCGGAAACCGGAAAGAAATTCCAGCCATCAGTTATCAGTCTGGTAGCAATTGTGTTGACACTTTCCCTGTTGAAGCAGGTTGTTAACTACCCTATGTACATATATACATACGCCCACCAGCCATAAAATTAACACCAAGGACAGGAGACCGTTTCATTACAACAGCACCTGTCGGAGGGTGGGGGGGGGGAATTTAGACAAGGGTCTTCTTGTGAGGCCGGGGCATCTCCTAAACGGCAGGTCTCGTGGAGTGTTCCAGGTGTGCAGTAGTTAGTACCTACCAAAAGTGATGCAAGGAAGGACACCCAAGGCTCACTGATGCATTTTGGGATCCCACAGAAGAGCTACTGTGGTGTAAAAAGTGATGCTGACTCTGATAGAAAGGGGTCAGAACACACAGTGCAGCACAGTCAGAGCTGTTTCAGCAGTAGGAGGGACACACTCCGTGTTACGCAGGCAGTCTTAATGTTATGGCTGATGGGTGTATACACACATATATAAACATTTTTAAAGACATTGTTTTGCGATACAGAGGCCAGCCACTTTAAAACACACTGGACTGGAGAGCCTCTGGTTTCTGAGAATCCCTGAAATGGTCACAGTGTTGGGAGAGGACAGATGACAGACGAGGAGAAACGTTTATCAAAAGTGCTATGGTCACATAGTATAAAATTGTGCATACCACAGATTAACCAGTGTTACAAAAAGGAGCTCGAAAAGATTAAAAAACACCTGTTTCTCTCTCTTTTTTTAAAACAGTACTTTACACATACAGCACAACACATCCAGCGTTACTGCATTTTGTACATGCCTAGCAGGTTCCGGTTGAGGAGTGCGCGACTGTCTCTCGGCAGATATCTCGAGGACAACGATTCGAAGCATTCGATACCATCTGCAGTCCTCCGGTCGGGTGACGTCACGGCAAGAGCTGCGTTCTAGCCTCGAAACAAAGAGCCATGTGATATTCACTGCTCAAGCCCTAAGTGGCGTAAGAATTCGACTTGGTTCATGATTCTATGTGCAAAACAGTGACTGGAGAACAATACACACACACACACACACACACACACACACACACACACACACACACACACACACACACACCCACACACACACACA
>JBBPDA010050162.1:0-13854 GCA_037974385.1 Arnoldichthys spilopterus
AAATGCAGAGGTCACATTTCGTTGTGGTGCTTGAGTGTGTTCACAATGACAAAGAGTCACTTTCACTTTCACTTTCAGTTAATACAGTGTTCCTCACCTGCCTCTTATTGTTTAAATTCCATAAATATGTTGTAAGCGGAAGGGATGTGGGCCCGTCGCGTCGACAGGGCTGTATTAGAGCTGTAGCTGGTTGTAGATGATGCATTATTGCTCTGTCACACTGAGACACATCGAGCCTCTTGTGTTGCAGCTCATGCATTTGTTCTGTTCCAGGCCCCTGTTACTTCATATAATAGTCCCTTTATCAGCCTGTAAACGGCCTTAACACAGCGATCGTTACCGAACACAAGAGGAACGTCAGTAAAGTTCAATAGACTACAACCAGAGACATTAGTCAGAACCACCAGCCTAACATCCCCTTCGTCCCCCACACAACCTGTACCTCACGGTTCTGGTGGACAGAAGTGTGGAACTGGGTAGAAGTCATTGCTGTTGGCTCTAAGTACGTCAGCTCACTTCTCAGGTGTAGCGTCACTGGCGTCACTGTTGTTTGTGTGTAAAATGATGATGATTATGCAAATGAATAATAATTAGCATTTTTATGGCACATTTCCCAAACCCAAAGATGCTTCACAAAGGGAGGAGAGAGCAAAAAATATGGGGGTACCACTTTACAGTAAGAAGCATTTATTTATTGTATTATTTTTATTTAAATTGTTTATAATTGGTTAATTAGGTTATAAAGGCATTGCTTTGCATTAATAAGTGGTTATAACACAATAATAAAATAAAATTCGAATATTAAAAAAAACACTCAACCATTCAAGTGTGGGTGTGTCCATAGTATAAGCCCCACCCCTCTCCAGCTGTTCTTGTATTTAACCTGCTATAGAGGCGTGTATTGCCCTTGCTCTCTCTTGAGTTGGGGTTTCTCTAGAATGAGCAGCGGGTGTGCCGAACGTACGCCTGGGGTGCCGTGGCTAGCGTCAGACGCACTCCCTAAGGACCGTGGGGCCGGGGAGGTCTGGCTTGAGTTGGGCTCCAGCATGTGGCCGTGACTAGTGGGGTTTCCTTCCCCTTCCCCTTAAACCCTATAGCCTTTTTCCTTGCTGACAATGCCCCAGGGCTGCCTTGCTTAGCTCGTGGCTAACACCTAGCGAGCTTAGCTGCATACGTTAGCGACCATCGCGCCGTGTTTATATATTGCGCCAGCGGAAAACAGGTGTGCTACTATTTCCGCTGACGCAATAATCCACCTGTACTTGGGCAGGGCCACTTAACTTGTCCAGTTTCGCAAATGTGGCCCTCAGCTCTGCGCCTTAAGCGGGGAGGTGGTGTCCCTTAGCTTCCCTGCCGTTAGGCCCGTTGTGAAAACCGTGGCGGCGGCGTCACACTAAGAGGGCAGGGAGATACAAGGGCTCACAGATGTGGTGTTATAAACAGCTCAGAAGATGAAAAGCAGGATTTTGAAGGCGATGCGTGATGACGTGATGGTTTCTCGTCTCCCAGAATGATCGAGGATCTGGAGCTGTCTAACAAGCGCCACAGCCTGGTTCAGACACTGTCTGGGGGCATGAAGAGGAAGCTGTCAGTGGCCATCGCCTTCGTGGGCGGCTCTCGGGCTGTGATCCTGGACGAACCTACCGCGGGAGTTGACCCGTACGCCCGACGCGCCATCTGGGACCTGATCCTGAAGTACAAACAGGGTCAGAGCAAACTTCTCAAAAATCACCGTCTGATTAACGTGGCAGCCAAACAACATGGGCAGCGCGTGTGGTTTCGTGAGGGAAATTTTTTGAATTTTTGATTTTGAAAGGGCCACGATTTTTAAGTTTTCTTTGTATGTTTTTGCATCAATTGTCGTTGCTTTTCGGGCGCATTACTATGTTAGATTCTACACAGTCGTCACTCTGTTGAGTCTACAATGCTACACACCACTCTCGCTGAAGGCCGAGCCTTTGGTTCTATGGTCTCTGGACTAAATGAACACGTGGATTTTCTTGATATTTTCTGCCGGCCAAAATCACAATATAAGCATTGTTTACTCTTTATTGGGACAAATTAACATTTTACATATTTTTAAATGGAAAAAATGGAATTTTAATAGCATGAGATCATATGAAAGTGGGAGACAAATGACTACAGTGCGCCACACTTTTGACTGTGGTGCACTGTGTTCTGACCCCTTTCTATCAGAGTCAGCATCACTTTTTAAACCACAGTAGCTCTTCTGTGGGATCAGACCAGACAGGCTAGCTTCCACTCCCCACATGCATCAGTGAGCCTCGGGTGCCCATGACCCTGTCGCCGGTTCACCAGTCGTCCTTCCTCGGACAATGAGTCATGTTTAACTGTGCTACGGGTTTATGCTACAGGCATTTAGCTACAGGTGTAGCAGCGGTAAATACAGTGTGAGTGTTCTCACCTGCCTCTTGTTATTAATGTCACTAGATTAAAACTGAACACTGTGTGTTTCATCCCTACAAACTTGCCCAAATTAGCAGCTGTGTTCTAGCTGCAGTGGCAGCTTCAGAGCTCATAGACACTGGATGTAAAAGGCCAGGCTGTCTTATCATCGTAATGCATACATTTTATTTAAAAAAATAACAAATATATATATATATATAATTTTTTTTATTTTTTTTAATATAAAAATGAAATAAAATTTTTGGAAAATTAATCTTGACCAGACTCCGGCGAGGCGAGCATGCTTTTGTCAAATAAAAAATGATTCTTTGAAAGTTGGGTATATATTTTTACACCCCTAGTTCACACGGATGCGTCTTTAACAACAGGCTCTGTGTGTGTTTGCACGCGCAGGTAGGACCATCCTCCTTTCCACCCACCACATGGACGAGGCGGACCTGCTGGGTGACCGCATCGCCATCATCTCCCATGGAAAGCTGAAGTGCTGCGGCTCTCCGCTCTTCCTCAAGAGCACATATGGAGATGGGTACAAGCTCACGCTGGTCAAGAAGCAGAGCGACTCCAATGCTGCAGGTGAGGCCTGAGGGTTTATGTGTGGGAACGTTCATTATGATCCTCCATATTGTAATACAGAGCTCCAGTGTCTTTACACTGAGACTGACCCTTGTCAAAGTGGCTCAGATCCATACGCTTGTCCATTTTTCATGCTTTCTGCACATCAATTTTAAGAACTGACTGTTCACTTGCCTAATAATTCCCAGCCCCCGACAGATGCCATTGTAAGGAAATAATGTAGTAGTCAATGTTTTTCCTTTCATCTGTCAGTGGTCTTAATGTTATGGCTGATTGGTGTATTTTGTGCATGAATCACAGAGAGCTACAGTGAAGGTAGGTGGTGCCTGGTGCCACTTTAGTACAGGTGCAGCAGCAGTATTCCAGCACAGTGTGTGTGCACTTAAGCCGTGTTCACAGGACGTTTGGTATAACATCAACCAACCAAGCCCGAACCAGATGCAGACCTCCCCAGCCTCGTCGGCCCTTTCTGGGAGTCCGCCTCACACTGGCTGTGGTGCTCCAGGCGTGCAGTCGGGCCTGCCTGATACTAATCTAGAGACCCCTAACTGGTGTAGCGGATGAGGGAAATCCACACCTCTACCACCCTTGTGCGGCTGGTGCACTCGCCTTTTCCCGTTTTCTTAACGGCAGGGGTTCGGTGTGGCCTAGGCACCGTGCCAGCCACACCTGCCACCAGGGACAAGGAGTCCGAGTCACCTGGCGGGACAGGCATGCTTATACAGGCTTTGGCCCAGGTGGTACACATAAGGCACAGATTGCCGTTACCATGGCGACACAAGGCCAGCACCTCTCTGCAGGCCCAAAACGGCACGGCCGCGAAGGCAGGGCTCACAACCGCCCCGCCCCCCCCGCTGGCCCGTCCAGGCGCTAACCCTTACGTGCTGCTTTTTGAGTGACGAGTGTCTGGGCTGATCTGCCTGTTTGTGTGTTTTCAGATCAGTCGAATGTTCCCCCTTCCTCCTCGCTGTCTCCGTGCTCAGAGAGCAGAGTTACTCAGTTCATCCGACAGTACGTGGCCTCCTGCCTGCTGGTGTCCGACTCCAACACTGAACTGTCCTACGTGCTGCCGTCTGAGGCCGTCAAGAAGGGCTGCTTCGAGAGGCTTTTTCAGGTATACACACACACGCGCGCACACACACACACACACACACACACACTTTTTTTTTATATCCTCTATTAATCTCTGAAGGGAAACTGGTCTCAGAGCAGTGCGGCTGCGTGGAACGGTTGGGGATTAGGTGCCTTGCTCAAGGGCACTGCAGTGGGCCGTGCATCTGCACTAGGGGGGCTGCTAGGGGGTGAGGTGCCTTGGCCATGGTCACTGTAGCCATGGATGTGGGAGGGTGTTTTCTCACTCACCCCGCCCATATTCTCCCTGCTGGCTTAGGGAATAGAACCGATGACTCTCCGGTCATTAGGCATATAGAGTAATAACTCACACAGTTTAGACTGAAATATTATTATTGTTTTATTTATTATTTATTTATTGTTATCAGATTTCCTTTCTAAAACGAGGCATTTGGATAAAAACTCTTTTCTTATATTAAAGCCTTCCCAGAAAATCCCAGAGCGCCTTGAACAAGGTACCGTCCCATTACACTGCCCCCTGGGCACTTCGCGTAGCTGCCCTCTGCTCCGCGTGTGCACGTGTGATGGGTTAAATGCAGAGGTCACATGTCGCTGTGGTGCTTGCGTGTGTTCGCAATGACAAATGTGGATGGTGCGGAGGCCAGTTCAGTAGAGGATGGATTTTGCGAGACCGAGTTGTCGTGTGTTCTCCTCGCAGGCCCTGGAGCAAAGCCTGGACAGCTTGGCCCTCACCAGCTTCGGGGTGATGGACACCACGCTGGAGGAGGTCTTCCTCAAAGTGTCGGAGGAGGACCTGTCTGTGGAGAACAGTGACGCAGGTGAGGGAGAGAGAGAGAGAGAGAGAGAGAGAGAGAGAGAGAGGACAGACTGCTAACGGTCTTGTCTAATATCACAGTCACGCAGGAGGAAGGACCACTGTTGGGCATTGGTACAGTACATTACCACAGTACAGCTGTAAAACTCTGTAGCTGTTTGCTTCAGTTTGGACTGCTTAGCTTTTGGTTTTGGTCTTTAATTAGCAAAAAGAAAACAAATAGTGCAAACTTAAGTACACAAATGATGAGCAGTACAATTTTAGTTGCGCTATGCTAAACTTGCATACCTGTAAGCAAGAATGAGCATAGACAAAATCAAACAGGAAATAATAAATAAATAAATAAATAAATAAATAAGTTCAGAAATAGATAGATAGATAGATAGATAGATAGATAGATAGATAGATAGATAGATAAATAAAATATTAAGAAAATAAGTACATAAATTAATATGTGAATAAATGAATAAATAAATTCCCAAAGAAAGAAAAACTGAAAAGTTTATAAAATAATAAAAATGTTCTTAAATAAATAAGTAAATCAATAAATAAACAAATAAAATATTAAGAAAATAAATAAATTAGAAAATAAAATTGTAAGTAAATTAATAAGTACATAAATTAATATGTAAATAAATGAATAAATAAATACACAAAGAAAGAAAAACGGAAATAAGTTTATAAAATAATAAAAATGTTCTTAAATAGGTAAGTAAATAAGTACATTAATAAGTAAGTCCGTAAATAAAATAAAAAATAAAAAAGTAAATAAATAAGTCAGTATGAATAAAATAGTAAGAAAGTAAATAAATCAATTAATTAATTAAATAAAAAGTACACAAATAAATAAATAGATAAATACGTAAATGAAAAAAATAAAGAAATGAAAGAAAGGAATCTTTCTCAAAATGTGGTATTATTTAGTTCTAAAGCACCAAAAATAAACAAGTAATATTATAATAAAAACATTTTCCATTTATGACTGTACCAAGTAATGTATCGTAAAAAAGATACAATTTCACCAAAGTTCCATTTGATGAAACTTTTTTGGTCGGATTCAGAATGAATGAATGGATTTATTACGAGCTGATGCACACTGCACACTGCACACTGCACACTACACACTGCACACTGCACACTGCACACTACACACTGCACACTGCACACTACACACTGCACACTACACACTGCACACTGCACACTACACACTACACACCACACACCGCACACTGCACACTACACACTGCACACTGCACACTACACACTGCACACTGCACACTGCACACTGCACACTGCACACTACACACTGCACACTGCACACTACACACTACACACTGCACACTGCACACTACACACTGCACACTACACACTGCACACTGCATACTACACACTGCACACTACACACCGCACACTACACACTACACACTGCACACTACACACTGCACACTGCACACTGCATACTACACACTTCACACTGCACACTACACACTGCACACGGCACACTACACACTACACACTACACACGGCACACTACACACTACACACTGCACACTGCACACTGCACACTACACACTGCACACTGCACACCGCATACTCATACAGGTCTAGATTATGTGTAAGCAGTGTTCTTGACTTGATTTTCACAATCTGTTCATCTAATATCTCTCGTTCTCTCTCTCTTCCTCTGGCATCCCTTTCTCTCTATCGCTCTTTTTTAACTCTTTCAAATTGCCCTCCGCCCTCTCTCTTCCTCTCCCTCTTTTTTTGTCTCTCTCTTTGCTGTTTTCCACTTTGTTTCTCTCTCTCTCTCACTGTCAGACATGAAGGACTCTCCGGGGGGCTCCTCTGCGGGTAAGCCCTCGTCTCTGGCCGGCCCTCAGGCTGATGCTGCTGTGGTTGGTGTGGCGACTCGGCCGGAGGTGGAGTTGAGTAACCTGGTGATGTGCTCCAGGCTGAGCCCCAGTCAGGCCTCGCTGCACTCGGACTCGTCTCTGGGCTCGGTGCGGGGCGACGAGGGCGGACCATACTCCGACTTCTATGGAGAGTACTGCCCCCTGTTTAACAACAGCCAGGACCCGGACTCCGCCAGCCTCAGAGGTTTACCTCCCTTGGTCTATGTATTTATATCTTTATCTATATCCAAATATTCCCTTTATCTCTCTACACGTGACCTGTTTATGTGTCATTAAAGTTTCACTGGATATTTATCTTTGAAACCTCGTAAGTGGGCCCACGTTTCAGTTCCTCCCTCTCATAACTCCTGTAATAGTTTAACTGAAGAGAGAGAGTCAATAGAAGTCTGGAGAGGCTGTGTGTGTGTGAGGCTTTTAATAAATACGGTAATGTGCAAACAAACAAGTAAGTAAGTAAATAAATAGTCAAGTAAAAAAATAAACAAAGAAAGAAATAAGTACATAAACAAATGAGTAAATAGATAAATAAACAAATAAATAACTAAATAACTAAATAAATAATCAAGTAAATAAATAAATAAACAAGAAAGTAAAGAAAGAAAGAAACGAGCAAATGAATAACTAAATAAGTAAATAAACAAACAAATAAATAAGAAAATAAATAAGAAAGTAAATAACAAAAAAAATTAACAAACAAGCAAATAAATAAATAACTAAATGACTAAGTTAATAAATAAACAAAGTAAATACATAAGTAAGAAAGTGAACTACTAAATGAATAATCAAGTAAATAAATAAATAAATAAATAAATAAATAAATAAATTATGTAAATAAATAAATAAATAAGAAAGTAAATAAATAAGAAAGTAAAGAAAGAAAGAAAGAAACAAGTAAATGAATAACTAAATAAGTAAGCAAATTAACAAACAAGCAAATAAATAAGTAACTAAATGACTAAGTAAATATATCAAGTAAATAAATAATCAAGTAAATAAATAAATAAACAAAGAAAGAAATAAGTAAATAAATACATAAATAAGAAAGTAATATAAAAAAATAACTAAATAATAAACAAAAAAGCAAATAAATAAATAAATAAATAAGAAGGTAAATAATTAAGTAAATAAATAAATAAATAAATGGATGGGAAATGAATAATTGTTGCATACATTATTATGACCCTCTTGAAAGTTTTTATCATGCCCTTAATCACCGTGAAGCCAAGCGAAAGTCTCACAGATTCTCATAAAACCGCCTTAACCCATGTCCGTAAACCATGTATTGCCTGTGTCTGTGTTTTGACAGATGAGGTCCCCTGCTCGTCTGAGCCAGTGGTGCTGGAGGGTCAGGGCAGTTTTAAGCTGGAGGGCTGGTGGCTCAGACTGCGCCAGTTCCACGGCCTCATCGTCAAGAGGTTCCACTGTGCCAAGAGAAACACCAAAGGCCTCTTCTCGCAGATCCTGCTGCCCGCCTTCTTCGTCTGTGTGGCCATGACCGTCGCTCTGTCCGTGCCTGAGATAGGTCAGACTGAGCAGGAGGAGCTCTGTTACGCTGGTGTTATGGACGCAGATTAAAGGCGCCATAACCTACGTAGTTCATAGATTCTATGTTTTGTACACACACCAGCCATAACATTAACACCACTTTAACATGACGTGAACAACATCGACTCTCTAGTTATTTCATTACAGTGGCACATGTCAGGGGGGCGGGATATATTAGGCAGCTAGTGAACAGTCAGTTCCTGAAGTTGATGTGCTGGAAGCAGGAGCGTAAAAGGATCTAAACCACTTTAACAAGGGCCTTGTTGTGATTGGCTAGTCAGAACATGTCCTAGACAGACGGTAGGTCTTATGGAGTGTTCCAGGTGTGCAGTGATCCAAGGGAGGATGACTGGTGAATCGGCAACAGGGCCATGAGCGCCCAAGGCTGATGGATGTGAAGGCTAGCCCGTCTGGTCTGATCCCACGGAAAAGCTACCGTGGTGTAGAAAGTGATGCTGGGTCAAAACACACAGTGCAGCACAGTCAGAGCGGTTCCAGCAGCAGGAGGGACACACTCAGTATTAGGCAGGTGGTGTTAATGTTATGGCTGATGGGTGTATATTGTATGTATTTTTTTTATTATTGGTCGTGCATTGCGACCAAAGTGTCATTTTTTTTCACTGTTGCTTGTTCTGCTTTTGTAGGTGACCTGCCTCCTCTGATTCTGTCACCGTCCCAGTATCATAACTACACCCAACCCAGAGGAAACTTCATCCCTTATGCCAACGAGGACCGGCTGCAGTACAGGTGAGACATGCACTAAGCACCAGCACCCTAACAGTGGGCAGTGGAGGCCTAGTGGTTAGGACGCTGCCTTTGGGGCCTGAAGGTCGCAGGTTCAAGTCCCTGGGCACCACTGAGGTTCCCTCGAGCAAGGTACCGTCCCACTACACTGGTGGTAGCTGCCCGCTGCTCCACGTGTGCACGTGTGATGGGTTAAATGCAGAGGTCACATTTCGTTATGGTGCTTGAGCGTGTTCACAATGACAAAGAGTCACTTTCACTTTAACCCCCTTATCCTATGTGTCTGGAACTGCACATAGCAGTTAATGCGTTATAGTTTCATGTTAATGTCGTTACTGTGGCACATGCCAAGGGGGGTGGGATATAGTAGGCAGTGAACAGTCAGTTCTTGGAGTTGATGTGCTGGAAGCAGGAGTGTAAAGATCTGAGCCACTTTGATCAGGGCCTTATTGTGACGCTCTAGACCACTGTTCCAGGTGTGCAGTAGTTAGTACCTACCAAAAGTGATCCAAGGAAGGATGACCATCAACAGGGTCATGGGTGCCCGAAGCTCATTAATCCACGTCGGGAGTAGGGTGTCTGGTCTAAACCCACAGAAGAGCTACAGCACAAAAAGTGCTGGTGTCTCTGATAGAAAGGGGTCAGAACACACAGTGCACCACAGTCAGAGCTGTTTCAGTGGACACTCAGTATTAGGCAGGTGGTTTTAATGTTATGGCTGATGGGTGTATATGCGAGTGTAACGCTGATATCCCGTGATTATCGTAATAGTAATGACATAAACATGAATAAAGATGAACTGATGATACAGATGTTCTCATATTCCTCTGTCCTGTTACGTGCCCCGCTGCAGGAGTAAGCTGTCGCAGGACGCCAGCCCTCAGAAGATCGTCAACACGCTCCGGTTGCCCTCGGGCGTGGGCGCCACCTGTGTGCTGAAAACGCCATTCAACAGCACCTTGGACCAGCTGGCCCAGACCCTCAACCCCTACGCCAACAACTCCAAAACACTGGCTGCCCGCTACTTCGACTCCATGTGCCTGGACTCGTTCACCCAGGGTGTCCCCCTGTCCAACTTTGTCCCGCCTCCGCCTTCCCCCGCCCCGTCCGATGACCCGGAGCCGCGCTTCGAGGACGGCCTCTGGAACTACACGGCCACCCCGCCCACCACTGTCCACGGTGAGGATGAGCACAGAGCAGCACTTGTAGGAGCAACAGTGCAACATGTAGTGAAATGTGACCTGACTGTTCCTGCGACAGAGCAAATTTAAATCAACATTAAAAAATTTGACTAAAAATATTCAGAATTAATTAAGAAAATTAAATATGTAATAATACAAATATAGAGAAAAAATATCTAAATTACAGAAAAATAGAATAAGAATTATAAACAATAGCTGTACTTTGTGCATATAGATAACTATACACGCTAATGTGCATTACGCTACGTAGCAGAGTTCTACTTTATTCATGTTCCTGGTGCAAAGTGGCAAAAATCAATAGAAATTGGCTGTTTGTTCCACAAAAATGTCGCTTCTGTGCTCAGGACGATGCCGTTTTAAAATGTGTCTTGTTTTCCAGGACATTCTCCATTCACTTTAAATGCCAAGTCAACTTCCAGAACATTCTGGAACTCTGAAAACCATCTAGAAGTTTCTAGAATTTGTCCGGATTTTTTTTTAGAACGTTCTGGAATCTTTTCAAACTTTCTAGAACGTTCTGGAATCTTTTCGAACTTTCTAGAACGTTCTGGAATCTTTTCAAACTTTTTAGAACTTTCTGGAAACTTTTCGAACTTTCTAGAACGTTCTGGAATCTTTTGAAACTTTTTAGAACTTTCTAGAACCTTTTCGAACCTTCTAGAACGTTCTGGAATCTTTTCAAACTTTCTAGAACTTTCTGGAACCTTTTCGAACCTTCTAGAACGTTCTGGAATCTTTTCAAACTTTCTAGAACGTTCTAGAATCTTTCCTAACTTTCTAGAACGTTCTGGAATCTTTTCAAACGTTCTAGAACATTCTGGAATCTTTTTGAACTTTCTAGAACGTTCTGGAATCTTTTAGGACTTTCTAGAACTTTCTGGGACCGTCCAGAGAAGATGAATAAAATGACCTGTTGCCACAATAAATATGAGACGTTTTGTGGGCTGTGGTCATACAAACAGAGTTTTAGATGAATCAAGATGTTTTTACACTGGAATTAGACATAAGCAGCTGAAATGTAACACCAGGAACAAAACTTGTGTAACATTGTGTTACTCTAGCATTAGGTGTTATTCTGGACCATTAGCTCATTTAAATCACACCCTGACAGTACTGTGTAAAGCTTTCCTCCACCTCAGAACCACCGTTTTTTAGCTTTTAGGATGTTAAGGAATTGACCTTCACATGCCCGGACTAGTGGCACTCACCATTTGCAGCGTTACAGAAGAAGACAATAGAGACTGCAACGTGTTCAGAATGCAGCGGCAAGAAGAACCGACACACACTTACTTTAATTAGTATTTTAAGCAATAAATGGACGAACAGCTTCATATATTTCAGACAGTTTAACAGAATATGTTCCTGACAAGTCCTTAAGATCATCTAGTGCTGTTAAACATTCCAACAGTAACATACAAGAAATATGGAGAAGCAGCACTTTGTTGTTATGCACCAAAGATCTGGAACAACCTGTACGTTACATATTCGTCAAGCTCCTTCTCTTGGTATTTTTTAAAAAACATAAAACGAACTTTTACACCAGAGCTTTTAGTTTTTATTGCCTTGTTTTTTTTCTTCTCTCTTTATTTTAAGCTTAAAAAACAGGCCTTAGCTTTTTTATTTTATTTATTTATTTATCTTTAAGCATTACTCATTAAATTTGATATTTTATTTATTTATTTTAGGCATTTTCATTTATTTTGTAAAATGAATTTATTTTTAAGCATTTTTCATTAAATTTTATTTATTTATTTGATGCATTATTCATTTAATTTTTAAGAATTATTTATTTTTAAGCATTATTCATTTATGTTTCTATATTTTATTTATTTATCTTTAAGAATTATTCATTTATTTTTTTAATTTTTAATTTTTAAGCATTATTTATTTTTAAATTATTTTATTTTTAAGCATTATTCATTTATTTTTATATTTTATTTGTTTACCTTTAAGCATATTCATTACATTTTTATTTAATTTTAATTTAATTTTATTTACTTAGTTTTAAGCATAATTTATTTTTATGTTATTTACTATTATTATTATTTTTATTTGTTTATTTTTTTGCACTTTGTGTGAGCAGCTGAGGAGCCGTGGGGAGCAGTGCTTGGGGATGGTACCTTGCTCACGGGTGCCCCAATGGTGGCGTAACCCTTCTGAGGCCGGAATCTCACAGAGACTGTGCTGCATAAACACTGTAAACTTTCATAACATTTCATTCAGCTTCAGTCTGATGATGGAAATGAATTTTGAATCATTTTGGATTTATTAGAGTGGCAGCATATGGGCCTTTTAAAAAATAATGTTGTTGTGCATTAAGTGCAGTCCTCCCTGCATCCATTATCTCACTGTTAAACTCTGCCGAGACCGCGAGGCCTTGCCTGGCATTTAAAGCTCCTAATGGCTCGGAGCGTTAATGCCCACTGTGCTCAGATGGAGCTTAGTGCAGACTGGTTTCAGCTCGGATATAAGAAGGTTGGTGATCCTTCTCTAAAACAGCTCCTGAACTCTGGAGGAATGCTGCGACAATGCACGTTCGATACGCGTTTGAGAAAGGCGTGTTTATTCAAGCTGGTACACCGATCAGCCATAACATTAAAACCACCTGCTGAACATTGTGCAGGTCTGACTATAGCTCTGACTGTGCTTAACTTTGTAAACCCCAGTAGCTCTTCTGTGGGATCTGACCAGACGGGCTAGCCCTCACTCCCCACAAGCATCCGTGAGCCTTGGGTGCCCATGACCCTGTCGCTGATTCACCAGTTGTCCTTGAACCACTTTTGGTAGGTTCTAACTGGATCACGGGGAACACTCCACAAGACCTGGCGATGCTTTAGCCATCACAATCCCTACGCTCTTGCAACTAGCACATCAACTTTAAGAACTGACTGTATACTTGCTGCCTAATATATCCATCCCCCCCGACATGTGCCACTGTAATGAAATAAATAGTCAATGTTATTCATGGAAACTGTCAGTGGTGTTAATGTTATGGCTGATATTCATAATGTACCTGTTCCCACTCTGTGTGTGTGTGTAGAGATGGTGACGTCTCCTCCCCCGCTCCCCCTGTCGATCCACGAGCCGGTGCGCTGCATCTGCTCCATGCAGGGCACAGGCTTCTCCTGCCCGAGCGGCGTCGGGGGACGACCGCCCCTCATGAAGGTGGTGACTGGGGACATCCTGGTGGACATCACCGGCCGCAACGTGTCCGAATACCTCCTCTACACCTCCGACCGGCTGAGGCTGCACAGGTGACAGTCACGAACACAGGCGACGCGCCAAATCCCCCCAGTACAGTCAGCCAATACGTGGTTGGTGTCGTTTGGTTTAGCAACAGAGGTATAAATATCATATAATTGGGCAGTGGAGGCCTATTGGTTTGGACGTCGCCCTTTGGACCTGAAGGTTGCAGGTTCAAGTCCCATCCCAGGCACCACTGAGGTCTCCTGGAAGTAAAAGTTATTCACGTGGAGCAGCGGGCAGCTACCAACAGTGCCCGGGGAGCAGTGTAGCGGGACGGTACCTTGCTCAAGGGAACCTC
>JBBPDA010050232.1:0-13850 GCA_037974385.1 Arnoldichthys spilopterus
TGTGTGTGTGTGTGTGTGTGTGTGTGTGTGTGTGTGTGTGTGTGTGTGTGTGTGTGTGTGTGTGTGTGTGTTTAGGTGAGCTGCGGGTGCAGAATGGAGACAATCTGACGCACACACTGGTCGCCTGTGAGGGGGCTGCGAGTGGCACAGCAGAAGCCAATGCCTTTAGCCTGCTTCAGCAGCTTCTGGGAGCCGGCCCTCAAGTCAAAAGAGGCTCCAACGTCACCAGCAAACTCAGCCAGGGCATTGCCAAGGCAACCACGCAACCCTTCGATGTCAGTGACACCTAATACACACTTTTTCCAAAAAAAAAAACCAAAGAAATGAAGTAAGCTGTAGGTGTTCCTAATCAACTGTGGTTTTCCTCTTTCGAAGGCCACAGCTTTCAATGTGACTTACTCTGACTCTGGCCTTTTTGGACTGTACACGATAGCTCAGGCTGGTTCCACCAGGGAGGTGAGTGTTGAATAGAACTTAACGGATTATTTTTCTTGTCTTAGTCTTTTAAAGTCTTTTTTTGAATGTGTATCTATCTTTTCAACTGTCTCTCTGTCTGTCTCTCTGTCTGTCTCTCTGTCTGTCTCTCTGTCTGTCTGTCTATGATGTAACAATATAATTTTTTCTCATGTTGTGATTAGTGTGTTAGCTTGATGCCAACTTATTAGCATGTGGCTAGAACCTTATATTGTAACATTGTAAAGCACCTGTTTTAACCTGTTATATATCTATAGAACACTGAATGTGCAAATGAACTGATAATGTTGATACGTGATGATCAGGCCCATTTCCCTGTTTTTCTTTCTGAGACAAGATTGTATTTCATTGAAAATTCATCACATAATGAGTTTTGTGAATGCCATCCATCTATCCCTCCACCCCTCTCTCCAACTGCAGGTCATTACAGCTGCTATGGCCCAGGTGAATGCTGTGGCTGAAGGAGCCATTTCTGAAGCTGACCTCATCAGAGCAAAGTGAGCACAATTACTGTTGAGTCAGTCTCGGCACAGTTCACCATTACAGTCTTAGAGTAAGCAACTTCCCTCAAACCTCGTGGTTTTGTAAATCCTTATATTGGGATTATGTGGCTCCAAGTTGGTTTGAGACCTTCAGCATAATTTACAAATATAGCGTACTGAACAAGGCAATAAACTGTTTATTCCCTTGTTTATGGAGAAAAGAACATTCAAACAATATTTCTGGCACTGACTGGTTGTAGGGGCCAGCTGAAGACCGAGTATCTCATGGTTTTGGAGAGTTCAGAGGGATTGCTAGAGGAGATCGGAGTTCAGGCCCTGGTCAGCGGAGGGTACAGCTCACCAGAGGTTGTGGCCAAGTCCATTGACTCTGTGACATCCAATGATGTTATGAAGGTACATGAGTTTTCTTGATTATTTTTGAATGCTGTGTTACAGTAAGTGTTAGAATATCTCTGGCTTCACAGTTAAACAATGAGGTTGTAACATGACCTTTTCTTTCAGTATGTTTGTTTTGATCAATGACTATAAAAAGATGCCCATTTTGTCACATTTGGAGCCAGGCATGCAGTTGGGATTAGAGTGGAAGTCAGGGTACACCTGCATGAACACCTTCTTCCACGCCGCTTATCAGCCTGGCCTGTCAGTGGCTAAAGGCTTCATGCTGCGTGAAAGCTTGTGTATTATTTAAAGATGAATGGGCAGTTTTATTTGTCACGGCCTAATGGCTGGATAAGCCGGTTGTAACCGGAGGGTTGCTGGTTCAGTCCCCAGGACTGGCAGGGAAAATGTGGGTGGGGTGAGTAGGTAAACCGTGCTTCCCTCTCCCAGATCCATGGTTGAAGTGCCATTGGTCAAGGCACTCAACCCCCAGGCTGCCCCCTCTGGGTGCAGGTGTGCAGCCCACTGCTCCTGCTCCTGGTGTGTATGTTCAGAGGTTTCACAGATGGTTTAAATGCAGAGGACAAATTCACTGCTCACTGTTCTGTGTGTAAGTGCCACATCATCTGAAAAAAGTAACAATTAGAATTAGACACTGCAGATGGAATGACAATGTAGGCCAGTAAAGACCTGGAAAATAGCTACACATTTTACTGCAGGCAGCCATTAGGGGTGTTCGACCTGTGGTTACCTCACTTTTTAGAGCGGATACACTGTCCGCGTTTTATACAGTCGTTGCTTGTAATCATAATCAGTTTGTCAGTGCTTTTAATGCTGCTGGCACAACCGTGGCCATTATGGTTTCCTGCTGCACTTTAAGTACAAAAAAATGCATCTTCTCCCACATTCACTATCTCTTGTTGTCTTTTCATGTAGGCGGCAAAGAACTTTGTCAATAGTAAGAAGACCATGGCAAGTAGAGGACACCTTGCAAATACACCATTTGTGGATGAATTATGAGGCTGAACAATAGAGGAAAATTATGAAACTTCTACTCACCACTGCTTTTAACAGAGTTTTGTTGTTCGTCACCACTGACTGCAGCAAATGTGTATCGGGAGTGGGAAGTATACATTTTGTCTGTTTGACTGTATATCTCTTGTACATTCATTAAAAGCTCCATCTACATTGATTATGTAACTGCTTGTTCTCTTACTGTTTGACCTGCTGTAGCTTTTACTCTTGGCATCAACACGGCTGCACTTGCTGGGTATATGCTATGAAGACTTTGCTGGAGCTTTCTTCACCACCAGGGGGAAACACTCTTGGAGTTATTGATACTGCTCTATAATACAGAATTCATGGACCAGTTGCGTAATATTTATTGTTGCTTCAGCGTGCCTGAGTAGAAGAACGGCTTAACAAAATAGTTGCAAAATAGTATTTATTTTGTAAATATGCAAGAAATGCAGAATGACCAAATTTACTTTTACATGAATCATGTAAAAGCATAATGGATCAAGGGCAACCTATAATTTAAGTGACTATTTGTCATTGTGAACACACTCAAGCACCACAACGAAATGCAACCTCTGAATTTAACCCATCACACGTGCAGCAGCGGGCAGCTAACAACAGCGCCCGGGGAGCAGTGTAGTGGATGGTATCTTGCTCAATGGTACCTCAGTAGGGCCCAGGCTGGGACTCGAACCTGCGACCTTCAGGTCTCAAAGGCAGCGTCCTTACCACCAGGCCACCACTCCTGCAACCTTCCGGTCTCAAAGGCAGGTTCAAAAAAGGATGATGTCACGGCCTTGCGGCCAAAGAAAACCTGTATGAAAATTCTGATTCAAAAATTCAAAGAGACTAGCTCACAATGTGACCGCTGCTACGGCCTCTGTGTTCAACCAATAGAAATGCAGCATGGGCTCCATTATCGTTGACCTTCTTTCACCAACGACCGCTATGATGTCACAGATGGAAGACGCACACTGATGACGTCTTACTCTTGCACGTTGATTTGCGTCATAACCTATGCCTGAATCTGAAGTGGGGCCCTACTCCCTGCATAATCTGTTATGTTGAAATTGAAATACTGGCCCCTGCAGTTAACTAGTGCATACAGTACTTAGCAAATAGCCACCGAGCACTAACTATGTCCCATAATCTTATGACTTATCTTATGACGCACTATATTGGAAATTTCTCACCGTTTAGGAATCAGCCTTTAATTCAGTAGGTGTTCTCGTTCTTTAATCTACATGTATCACACTTAATGTCATACCCAAGTTTATTAGATAGATAGATAGATAGATAGATAGATAGATAGATAGATAGATAGATAGATAGATAGATAGATAGATACATAGATACTTTATTGATCCAGAGGGAAATTTTTTGTACCAGTATAATATACAATATACATAAAATATACATATACACAGTAGACATAAAAACGTAAACAATGTAATAATGTAAACACACATAATAACTATACAAATAACTGTAATATACAGAAAAATATAAAATGTAACATAGAAAAATACACAAAATACAAATAACTGTACTATACAGAATATAGAAAACTATATAACTATAAGCTATATGTAAAAAATAAAGGTGGAATATGTGCATAAGCAGATATACAGATTATTAGATCAGTGTCGCACTGTATGGCTTACAATAAATGTATACAATTACTAACTGCTTTTAAAACCACATCTAAATTGGAATCTAATGGATTATAATTAACAGGTAAACTGAAAGTGATTTGGTTATAATTTTGTCAGAAAAATCTGCACCTTGCGTGTGAACAACTTGTTTCTTTGAACCGATTCTTTTCAATAAATCGGTCCAACTGAATCAATCTTTTGCGCCGTCTGAACATTTTTTACCATGTTATAAATGCTGTCTAAATCTCTATCTTTCGTTCTCTAAAATATGTTTGTAAACTATAATTTTCTATATCTTAACGCGATTAAGCATATTTTATACGTCTCGTACGTGAAGGGGGTGCGAAAAAGTTTGAGTTTTTTAATTGATTTCGAAAGAATCGGTTCGATTGACTGAATCAAACTTCCCGTCGCCGTTATCCCCAGACTCCAGGCGGCTCCTTCCGATCTCGCGAGAACAAGCGTCGCCGAACGTGATGTTAGAGGGCCGTTGTGTATGTGTGTGTGAGGGAGTGAGAGAGACGAGCAATCTGCTGCTCCATGTCATCTGAGAATGGACTAAGGCTTCGGGAGATCGTATCTCCTGCTGTTTCTTTCCCACACGCTCCGTATTGCCCACAGGGGAGCGAATTAGTTCTTTCTGACACCTTATGAAAGTTCTGGGGCGAACGCGGGCCAGTTTAGTCCCTGCGTGGTGGCGGTGAGTGGCTTCGAGGATACGGGGGGACGGAGAGCTCGCTGCCTGCGTTGCGCTTCATGCAGATGCGTGTCGATCAGAGGAAAATGGGGGGTGGGGGGCATGAATAAGCCGAGTGAGTGAGAGGGAGGAGGAGGATGGCTCTCCGCTCGCCCAACGATATCGCCGGACATCAGCGTGTCGTTCTGATGTTTTAACACCGTCCGTGCAGCTCCAGGGTCACACTGCTGTCGCTAAACCCTTGTCCGGATGGATATTTGGGGGTCGAGTCGCCGCAGGCCCGCCGTTCGCACAGCGGATCCCGTAGCAGCAGCAGCAGCTCCGTAGCGGGCTAGCTTAGCCGCTGTGCTAGCCGCCAGCTGTTGGGATTTTGTTTTTGTTCGCGACATATTCCTGACAAAAAATATAGTGTTTGACATGTAGTTCTGCTTCCCGAGTGTGGCGCTAAAATGGACATTGACCGCAGAAGTCACATCTTACTGTAATGTGGCGAAACTGGCTGTGAAGCTTGTGCCTCAGGCTCGGATCTGTTTTGTCGGAGTCCCACCGCTAATCATCCGGGCTACCCGGCGAACCGGGGGCCCTCTGGGTGGTGAAGGGGCTTGTCCCTCCTCAAGAAAAGCTTCTCCTCACAACTTTTCGGTCTCGACGCACACTGAGATGGATAAACTGACCATAATTTCAGGGTGCCTCTTTCTGGCTGCGGATATTTTTGCTATTGCTAGCATTGCAAACCCAGACTGGATCAACACGGGCGAATCAGCAGGTAAGCCGTTCAAGTGGGGCTGGTTTGTCACGACGCGCAGCGTTATGGACTATTTTACACAGGAAATGTACAAAATCATTTAATTTATATCCCTTTTCCCCATAAAAACGGTTGGACCGAACCATAGCACAAGTTTTTGTTTTCAACGTGGAAAGCTTTCATTGCCTGATTCATGAGGTTAGAGGAATCTTTAAGACTTTTATACACATTTTATTAATCAGCGTTGTTTCTCTATTGTCTTGGCGGCGAAAGGCTCTGTACTCACACGGTGCTGCTCCTGTAGGCCTGTGCTAACAGCATACGCCTCCTTTTAAAGGTCCATGTTTCAGTCCTTCAAGCCTGTGCTATACCGTTTCTATTTCAACTTTATTATCTTTATTGAGCTCTCTTAACTGTCACTTTCTCTAAATGACGAGAGTGTAACGGGTGTTTTGTTTGGTAGCTAGATGCGCACTGTTTACCTCTAAGATCCCTCATGTTTTTATCCTGGAGCGACTGTCACATCAGTCTGATGTTTAAAGACGTCTCGTGTTGCTAATTCACAAGGACTGGATGAATATACGCGTTAAATCCCCGTGATTGTTCTGATCGCGTTGGCCGTTTATGTTTATGCCCGTCTTCAGAACAGGGGCAGGCTGCTGATGGACAGACAGCTGCGCTTTGTTTCGCCAGGCCGGGCAGCTCTGTAAGTGGGTCAGCAAGGGTTCAACCACAGCCCATGAATGCAGCCAGACTGCAGGAAGGCCCCTTCTTGCACTTTACATGTCCTACCGTGTACCGGCTAGTGAGGTCAGGTGCACTTTGGCCCTTTTTAGTTCCAGATCCTTATAAGATGTGCCACTGGATAATTTGAGTTATTACAGTTGTTGGGCACAGGGGTTTGGTGCCAGATGTGAACCCACTGCCACTCTTCAAGCTCTTTGGTGAACATGGAGAGCTCTCATCTTTGGCTGATTCACATCTGGAAGGGTTTTTTTCCAGCAGTATTTAGAAGTGAGACAGCCGATCAAGCCGCTTGATGTGTTGCGAAAATTGGGTATAAGTGGGCAGCGGTTGCCTACTGGTTAGGAACTTGCATTTGTGTTCAGAAGGTCGCAGGTTCAAGTCCCAACCCATGTACCAGGAAGGTACCACTACATTGCTCCATAGGTGCTGCTGATAGCTGCCTCCTGCTCCATGTGTGGATGGGTTAAAGGCAAAGGTCACGTTCATTTGTGATTTGTGATTGACTGTTCACGATGACATTCATTGCATTACTGATGCCTGCATGCAGACATTGTCAGAAGTGAACACAATCCCAAATTTGACCTTTAGTGGTGTATTCATTGACCGATCATGGCTTTAGGAGTCTTATTCTGTGGCGCTTAGCTTATGGCCTTTGTATGATTACATACATGACACCGTGGATGTTAATGTTGTTGCCCTTTGTGAGTACGTGAGAGATTTTCTGCCTGTTCGTTTTTTATCTGAGTAAAGCAGACTGTTTTGTGGTCATTAGTCATTCTAATATATCGTGTTGTAGTCCGCGCCTCTCTGCTTGAGCTGGTCCATGTGCAAGGCCTGTGCTTGGTGTTCTCGTATCTCTGTCAACACTAATCATAACTCGACAGGCAGAGTTTTGTACGTGTTGAGAAATTACAGAATTTGGGTGTTCTCATGTCATGGCCTGATGGTTTGTGGTTGTAGTGACAAACCGTGCTTAGGAGTGCGCTTTTATTCTGTAACCGCAGACAGACGCAGGAAGAGCAAACACTGCTGATGCACCTGTATAGTGTTGGCCAGTGTCTTATCTACACTATATATGAGTGACGTGCTAAAGTCTCTTTACACACACACTTTTCAGTTGAGTGATTATACCTGAAATTTCAACTTGTTTTAACCATTTTCTGAATTCTTTACTCTTAATGTAAAATATAAATCATCCTCTACTTTCGAGGGCTTAATCAAATTAAAATTCATGAGATGTACTTCTATTTAAGGGTAGGGATTCATTTTATGGCTTGTGGCTAATATTCAATAGATGCGAGAGAGGTTTATTTGTCACATACATAGTTAAACAAGTACAACGTGTAGTGAAATGTGCCCTGATCATTCCTGAGACTGTGCCATTTTTTTTAAATAAATGTTAAAAAGGAATTAAGAAGCTAAATCTAAGTAAAAAATATTACAAATTAAAATATAATATGAATTATAAAATGTAAGCAGGTAAAAAAAGTATAATAATCCATAGTAAACAAACACTAAACAATAAACCTAACAATATACAGTATAAACTATTTAAGCAGTTAATTTACACCCTTAATGTATACAGACCAAATGAATTTGAGTTAGTAATTTTACATGGTACACAAGTAGTGAATTTAAACGCCAGAATGTACAGAATATAGGAAGTGCAGATAAGGCAGATGTGCGAATGGATCAGGAGAGCAAATGGCAATGTGCAGATAGATCAGATCAGTTTAGTTCAGCTTTGTGTAGTTTCCCTATTACACAAAGTGCACCACACAAGATGTGACCCCTGCGTGTAACCCATCATCACGTGGAGCAGTGGGCAGCTGTCAGCAGTGTAATGGGACGGGTACCTCAGTGGTCCTGGACTTGAACTTGAGATCCTCTGATAACATGGGCATGTCCCACTGCCTAGTGACCATCTCTGCTTTAGAGACGTAGAACAGCGCAACACTTTGCTCAGATTAAACTGACCGGCTTAGAAGACACTAATGTAGCATTTACTGATCGTACCCAGGAAACAAGGGGTCATTACTTTTATTAAAGGGCAAATATCCTGAACCTTTCTTCAGATCCACTTTGAGACCTACTTATGATGCAGTTTTGTGTTGCCGAATGGTTTAGTGAATATTTTTAAATGACCAGTTTCCAACTTCTCTCCATATTTAACAGGCTGTTTTTGTTGTTAATGAGCTGCGTTTTGATTGGGTGCCCTGTCGTGTGGTTCCTTCAGAAAAGACCAGTTCTAGCTCTTTATACATGCAGTGTGAGTGGGTAGCCTGAGGTAGCCTGATGCAGGCGGATCTATCTAACGGCGGGTGTTTGGGCTGCTTTCGTGGAATGTTTGGACTGGGGAGTGAACATGATGTTCTAAAACTGTTTACATACAACATAATCAACTTAAAAACAATCAAGAGATTCTACATACAGAGTGTCATGATGTGCAGCCTTTAATGCGGTTTAAACTTAATCTAATATACATTTGGAGGGGAAAAATCAGCCCAAAAAAAAAAGAGAGAGAGATATTGTGATTGTATCACAGTTTACGTCCATAATTCTCACGGGCTAGTTCATGTTGAACAGCGCCACTGAAGGAAATTCTTCACTGAATGAGCCTTGTATAAACCATTGTCACCTATTTTCCTTCCTCTGCCTGCTATTGACAGTGAAGTGTCTGCGGCTCTGCCCTTCCTGCTGAGGACCAGGCTGAAGCAAAATTAGCCCGCTGTCTCCAGAGACCGTAAACGTCATTTTATAGAAAGTAATTTTGTGCCGACTCGCCTGACTCTGGAGGCTGTGGGTGGAGCTATTTTAATCTGACCTTTGCTTCTTTTATTCCTGCTTATTTTCGGAGCACCGCAGGCTGTAGGTAAATCCCAAATTACTCCCGACTCGAGAATGGTATGTTTCATGTTCACATAGGCCTGGTCAAATGACAGATCGCCGTGTTGCCGTAATCACATCTTGCGGATCACATGGTTAAGTAAAAAGCCTATTGCTTAATGCCCGTTTAGCTGGAAGAGAGCCGCCCTTAGGCATCAACATAGTCAAGAAAGACAATGTAGCTGTTGTTGAACGCTTGGAAGAATGGCTCACTTTTCCTCTCCTGGCTTCTCATTTTTCCTTTTTGAAATGATTTAGGCTACAGTTGTGGATTCTGTGCCGTTTTTTGTGTGAATTTGCATTGTTGGTATTGTGATCGCCTAGAAACTGAATGGACAGTGATGCCTGGAGTTTAAGAAGCCGTGGATCAGTCAAAGAATTGATAGAACATAATTATAACGGCCATGTTTCCCCTGGATTTTAAATCTACTTCCTGCTGGAATGTGTTAAACAGTGTAAAATCGTTCAAAAAATATATAAATTAGTTATTGACACTGATGGCACATCATTTCCAGCAAGTAAACCTGTCCGTCACACAAATATTTCAGTAATAGTTTTAATTTACATATTCTGTCTTTGACGTATCACTGCTGTGCTGTTGTTTAAGCGAGTGATGCCTTTTTTGGGGGAAAAAAACTATATTGCTCCAACATGAATGTTCGTTTGTTTACATAGACCTCATCTGCTTCATGAATACGTTTGTGAAGACTATAGGATCTGCCTGGTGAAATGCACACACTGTCCTTTAGTATCTAGCTCAGTCTTTCTCTGCCCTCTTTGTTAAGGGTGACAATCCACATACTTTCCTGAGCATTTTGACTGTGAGACTGGCTCTGCAGTGTACAAAAACATCACTAAAGAAGGGTTAAATCTGTTAAAAATATAGTATTCTTTACACGTAATATTATGTGATGAAGTGAGTGAAAAACTTTTCTTTAATGTCTGTTTCTTCTGATTGTCTTTGACTGGACAAACCACCTTAGTATAACCGATGTGGTCAACGCTGATGCAGCTGTTTGATACAATACAAAATGTGGAAAAAATACTTTCAGAAATTCTTTGCAATACCAATAATTTCAAGTTATTTTTGACTTAAACTTAACAAAACAGACTTTGGAAATCTTTCCATGTTGTGAAGTACAAACTCGGCCTCATTGGGAAAAGCTGTTGATGATATAACGGTCTGTGGGATGATCTCGTTTCAAGGTCAGTACTGGCCAACTGGACGTTTGCTTCCCGCTGATAGTTGTTCTATACGGGCACTGTACTGTAGTATGGTCAGTCTGTACATCATCCTGCGATAATTCCTACATCTGCTCCCTTCCAGGCTTTTTAGCCTGTACTAAATGAGGAACGGCTTTGTATACACGACGTTAGGTGTTTCGCTCAACTTTCACACGTGGTCTACACAAGCTGGTGATTTGAACTGCATCTGCTTTCCATCCAGGTCTTTGAATAGAAGCTGTGAAGCATGTGACTGTGGACAGAGGATGTGACACACAAGTATAACTCCCAGTTAACACAGGTCCTCAGAAGACTATTGTCTGTGCTTCTCACACATTCAGGTTCATATCAGTGAGAGGATCTTAACCAATTTCCTTCATTGGTTTCATCACATATTTCACTGTCTCTGCTCTGCCGCTGAGGTCGGCGCAGTGGGTAAACCGTAGATGTATCACAATGATTTTACTCCTACACACACATTCTTAAGGGGACTGGCAGTCTGTAATGTTGCCTTTTTGGACCAGGCCAGAGTGCAGATGAATTATATCTCCCAGTATGTTGTTCTGTCAGCTTAACCAGCATGTTGTTTTGAAAGAGGCTTTGTTCTGAGCTGCTTTGTCAGCACAGTTGATCAGAAATCTCTGTAATACTAAAGATATTTGTAAAGGAGTAAGTCGCTCATACATGCTAATGCTACCAACAATGAATGGACAGTAGTAGTCATTAGGTAGCATAAGATTTGTATAATGCTAATTAGTGACTATTGGCTTTCACTCATTACAAACACAGAGGCCTATAGTAAAATGTCTGTAAATGTACACGTATGGTAAAAATATTACAGTTCATTCACTTAGAATTGGTTTAGCTTAGCCATTCAGATCAACTTCAGAGCTGCTATTTCTCCTCAGCCATTAGAGCTGAAAGAGCAGAGATGCTAAAGAAGCAAGTTCACGTTTATTGTCTTTTAGGGGTAACAGCGGAACATTTTTGGGCTCTGAGCATCTTCAGAATTACACCGGAAAATAAATAACATTCATAAAATAAGTTAGCGAGTAATTGTCATTGTGAACACACCAACAAAATGTGACCTCTGCATCTATGTAGGAACAGTGGGCAGCTCATGTGGGCACTTGGTGAGCAGTGATTAGGGACAGGACCAGTGGTACTTGTATCGGTCTGGGATTTGAACTGGTGACCTTCAGGTCACATGGGCAACTCCCTCACTGTACACCACCATTGCCCCACAGTAAAACAGTAAGAAAGGGAAAGTAATTCTAGGAATTAGAATGTATGGTTGCATAAATTATCAGCCAACAAGGAAAATGCTGAGTGCAAAAATGACGAGCTTGGTGTGAAGGCACACGTTTGAGGAATCAACTTACATATGTAAGCACTGTGATGTTTTCAGAGTACTTTTAGTCTGCTGAGGGCGATGCACTCGCTGGGATCCTCTGTTGGGAGAAGTCTGGCAGTAGATGGGGAAGTTGGGACACTGATTGCCGCCATGACTTTTGAGCAGCCTTCTTAAGTTGTTTTTGAAAACTTGACTGAAACCAGATTGTTTCATCAGGATGTGACACCGCTGATAAGTCTTTACATCTTCATCATCATCATCCTGCAGTCCTGAAGTCCCACCAACTCGAATACAGTCTCTCAGAAATGCTCAAAATATTTCCTTATTGCTCAAGAATTGCTCAAAAGCATTTTCCACTTTTCACCCCTGCATTTAATACCTTGTACAACCTGCCTTTGCCAATAAAACAGCACAGTCTCTTCTCCTCTAATGTTTTACAAGGTTGGAGAATACAGGGCAGGCCATCAGAGACATTCCTGTTTACTGAATATTTCCAGATCATCCAGGGTCCTGGACCCCCTCTCGTACACTCTCATCTTTAGCTCCACCCCAGGTTTTCAATGGCGTTCAGGTCAGGGGGCTTGGTCATGGGAGAAGCTTGATTTTGTGGTCTTTTAGCCATTTTTGTGTTTATTTGGACATGTATTCAGATAATTGTTCCGCTGAATGATCCAGTGATGACCCAGTTGTAGTGTCCTGGCAGGGAGATTTTGATTTAAAGGGTTTCATGGAAACACTAACCCACCTAAATGGTGATTTAGGTGGTTCATGGAGTCCATGATGCCCCACAACGTCACAGAACCTCAACCATATTTTTTGGTTGGGTTAAGGTTATTCTCATTATAGCTGTCCTACTTTTACACCAAACCCACCTTTTGGTGTTTTGCACAAAAAAACCCTCTTTTTTCTTGCATACCTTCCCAATGATCCATTGGTATGGAGGTGGCATCTGTGGTTGTTTTGGGGAATTGGTGACCACAAGATTTCTCTTTTTCTTGTAGTATCAGGGATACCTGGGTTTTTTTTTTGACTCTCTTCCCATCTTCCTCACTGTACACGGGGGAAAATAAATGTAGGTTCTTTTCCAGGGAAGTTTGAAACAGTTCCAGCTGATTTCCACGCTTTTATTATTGCCCCAACATTTAGAAATGGGCATGTTCATGCGAGAAGCCATTTGTTCGTTCGTTCGTTTGTTTGTTCGTTTGTTCGTTCAATCGTTTGTTTAATCGTTCAGTCCATCGTTCAGTCCATCAGTCAGTTTCCTGACTTATGAAGATCAACACACTTCTCCCTCTTTTGACTTGTGTGTTCCCTTATCTTTTGCATGCTGATAGAGGCGTTTGGCCTCAGTCACCTCATATTTCTACCCCAGTTAATCAGGGAGACCTGAATTACAGCTTTAAAGTTCCCACACACTCCCATCAACTCGGTCATGTATAATTTAAATGGGAACATGCTTCAATTGCACTGTGTTCACAATCATTTTTGAAGCTACTTCACGAAAAGGTGGAATATTTCTCGAACCCTTTTTACTACTCTGTACATGGGGTGCCAATAAATGTGGAGGGCACTCTGTGTCTGTGCTGTTGTTTCATTCAAATAGAAATGGAAGGCTACAGGCAAGAGCTTCAGCAAACGCTGAAACAATAGGAACCTCAGACTCCGTCCGTGACTAAGAATCGCGAGTTGGTGGTCGTGACATTTTGAAAACAAAAATCCCTCCCAGTCGTTAATTCCCGCTAGCGCTCTGTGTGAGCGGAATGATTAATATGCCTCTCTGCCTGCTGCTCTATGCTGCTTATTCACTTTACAAGGGACTTGATTGTGTACAGTAATAGACTGTTTTGGATCTGCCGAGCCTTTTTAAAGGTGCCATTTCTGTTCGCAGGAAGATAAGTGCTACCATGTAAATCCCTCCCACTGATCTTAAGCTGCTTTCTAGTACGTAGCCTACAGGACACAGATCTGAGTGAAAAACAGCAAGGGGGTTACACTCACTTCTGAACTCTGCAGCATGTTACCTACCCACTAGTTGCCCATTCCGAGCCCCACATGTGCTTCAGTTGATTAGTAACGTGACCTTGAGTTTAGGAAAAGTGCTTTAGAAATGTATGTTTCATTGTTAAGGCATCAAATTAGACTTTGACACTTATGTGAAAGTGACGTGATC